>JBAHVQ010009061.1:0-63865 GCA_036872915.1 Nanipora kamurai | reverse complement strand
ATCTCTTGCTGTGCTGTTGTGTTTTTTCTCATTCCTTTATTTTTTGTTGCCGCTATTGGTGCCCCAAAAACAAAAAGTGGGAGTGTTTACAGAGATATTGATATAAGATCCCTGCATTAGTTAACGAGAAGCGGTAAAATTGCAAGTTTCCTAAATTTTTGCGATTTTTGCTAAAATTGGCATTTTTTGAGGGATATTGCTTCCCCGATTGCCCCATTTTGAGGTGTTTTCCTGTGCTCTGGGCGCACTGCTGCCTGCTTTAGGCAGGCATGAGCTTACTCAAGGCTCGCTTGAGGTTGTAAGCAATAGCTTTTGCCCAAACCTCGCTGGCGACCTTCTCTAACCCGACTAACTTGGCTCTGGATAGTCCGTAGGTTCGCTTGAGTGTGCCGAAAGTTCGCTCTGCCACAAAATGAACCTTGGAGAGCAGCTTGTTTCTTCTTTTCTCCCAAGGATTATAGGCTCTCCCTTTGGGCTACCCTCCTTGATACCTAGCTCAGCACAGGTAGCTCTGTTCGCCTTTGAATCAGCGCCCTTGTCATACACAATCCGCATGCTCGGCTACATTCTTCACAAAACCCTTCTGCTCGCCTCCGTTCGCTGGTGATAGCGCAACTTGTTCGATCAATAATAGCTTCTTCCATGTGCCCCTTTGCGAGAGCTTGTCTCGGAAACGCTCTAAAGTGGTTGCATCTGGCTTATTCCCAGAGATCGAAAATCCACAAAACCCCATGAACACCAAGTCTCGGCGGAGGCTATCGGACAGCCTCTGGTGGGACAGATTGTACAGCTCTCGCAATAATAGCGCACCCCCACAAGCGTAGCTTGAAGGGGGTGTTGATACAAGCTCTCGGGAGCATAGTCGCTGCTTATGTGTGTAAAAGCATTTCCATAGCCAACATATTGCAGAATTGTCGATATGCCATCGAGCTGTCGGTAAAGGCGTCTGCAATACCATGCGTTTGGTTCGTATTTACTTTCATTGTCTTCAGGGGGGGAATGGAATACCAGTACTTCTTGACCAATAGCTCTATGATCACCTATTTTTCACAACTTGTCAGCCAATGCAGGGGTCTTGAGGTGCTCGATTGGGGGCTGTCGCTTGATACCCCCATCGAAAAGCGGGAGATCGCCGGGTGTGAGGTCTTTTTTGTGGCGGGCAATACGCTGGCGGCTTGCTTTGCCAAAGGCGGCGAGGTTGGCACAGATCTGTGTGAAGCCCTGGCTCGGCACAGATCAGAGTACGGCGACCCCCTGCTGCGGTTGGTCTTTCGTGATGCAGGATTTGCGAATGATACCGCCAAGATCAACGCCGAGCAGCTGTTCAAACAGCTCAGCCCAAACACCGACCTACGCACCCTTTAACCTGCCCTCACTCCCCTGCCGTCTTTGGGGGCTTACCCCCGAATTGGCGTTTGTCCTCAGGGAGGATAGTGCAATTTTCGCCTGCACCGCTTTGTGTTAGGCTATGCTGCCCAAAACTATACTTTCTCCTGCTGCTAGGGAAAGGTTGATCCCTTGATAGTTTTCTGTGCCCTGCTCTAATCTCTGGTCGTGGGCATCTTGTGTTGGGGGATTGATGAACAGCAGGCGGTAGGAAGGCTGCGGAGTGATGCCGTGGTGTTCCAGCTCTGCACGGGGGATACGACATTCTTGTTGGTGCTTTGTGTCTGTATTCACCAAAATAAGGCAGTGTTGCTGTCGATCTTCGGGTAAATAGCGCACTGCAGCCATGATATTCTCGTGGTGAGCAAGAGGAAAGAAGATGTTGCCCTGCAGATTGAAAAGGGTATAATCCCGCAACAACCCATTTAGGGCTGTGATCAGCGGGGCAAACTGTGGCAGTTTTGTGGTGTCGGGCTGGAACAGGTGTTCGCCTTGCGGTTCGGGCGGGCCAATGAAGCGCAGCGGTTCGGCAAGTCCATACTCTGTACCTTGGGGTATGCCCCAATCGCCTGAACCAAGCAAGGCTGAGATCACCATGCGGGTTTGTGCGCCGGCAGCGCTGCCATACTCTTGTGTTAGTGAGCCGCTGTCGTGCGACAGTGCGGGGGTAAAGTAGCGCACTGGTAGGGCGGCGGAGTGGATATACTGCAGATAGCCCCGCAGGCTGGGCGTTGACTTGTGTTCCCATTGGGTTGCCAGCAAGTAGTGGCAAGCATAGCCTTTGAGCATCTGCCTCATTTCTTGCTCTGGGGCAAACATTTCGCCATAGATACGCAAGCTGGGGTATTTGCGGCGGAAGTGAGCAATGCAATACTCGGCAAAAGGCTGATAGGTCGAGTGCATATTGTCAAAGCGCACCAGTCCGCCGGTACGGGCGGCGATACTCGCCCAGTATAGGCTGTATTCAAACATATACTGCCACAAGAGCCGCCCTTGATGGGGGGCATAGTTGAGCAGCGCAAGATCACGCCAGGCATGCCAATGGGTGCCATCGCTCCAACCAGCCCGTTTGATACCGTCTTGCTCATGCGGATCGGCAAAGCACCATTCTGGGTGTTGCTGCAGCATTGGGTGATCTATAGCGAGGTGGTTGACCACCAGATCAACGCAGAGGCGTATTTTTTTCTTGATCAAAAATTGGATAAAGGCCTCTAGCTGTTCCTCTGCTGGCGTGTTCTGATGGCAGTAGCGCTGGTCTATGGCAAAGGGGTTTGTACTGGAGTAGGGGCTGTGCGATGTGCCCATGCGGGTCATGGGCAAGACATGCACCGTGTTAAACCCCAGATCAGCGAGGTGGGTTATCCAGTGGCACCAGTTCTCCAGCGTGCCACTGGCTCGTGGAATCAGGGTATAGCACCTCATAGGTAGGATTATTCAAACCAACGCAATAGCCCAAGTCCCAGGGGATAGCTTAGGCGCTTGTGTTTGGGAATAATGCGTATTGTGTAGCCAAACTTGCCGCCTTTATCGGGGGTGATAGTCGCCGCATAGATCGATTGTGCCCCTTGTTGTTCGACCAGTTCCATACTGATGGCTATAGGCTGGAGAAAGGGAGTATCGGCACCGGTGGGCTCTCCACAGTAGCACTGCACCTCTATATGCTCTGGATCGACCTCGCCCAGTTCTACATTGGCGCGCACCTCAAAGCTCTCACCCCGCTGGATATTTGTTTGTGAGATTTCGCTCAAGTCTGTTATACGCAAGGAAGGCCAGGTTTTGTACAGGTTTTGCTTCCAGACAGAGAGGGCTTTTAGTTCGGTATAATCGTTTGCGGCAAGCGAGCGACCGGTAGTGCGCACACGATCGTAGGTTTGCATGTACTCATTGAGCATGCGGTAGGAGTTAAAGTGTCCACCGATTTGCTCTATGGCTGAGCGCATCATGCCCAGCCATTCTTTGGAATAGGGACCATTTTGTTCATAGTAGGTGGGGATCACCTCATTTTCTAGCAAGCTGTAGAGTATATCCGCATCTGTGTTGTCTCGGTGTGCCTCATTGGTGAACTCGTGATGGCTTTCTATATTCCAACCAATCTCCTGATTATAGGCTTCCACCCACCAACCATCGGCTACAGACAGATTCAACACACCGTTCAGCCCGGCTTTCATGCCCGATGTTCCTGAGGCCTCTTGCGGACGAACGGGGGTGTTTAGCCAAACATCAACACCGGTGACCAGATATTTGGCAATGGTGGTGTTGTAGTTCTCCAAAAAGACAATCTTGTGTTCAACGTGCATCTCACGCGCAAAGGTATGGATACTCTTGATAATATCTTTGCCGTACTGATCGGCGGGGTGCGCCTTGCCCGCTATGATAAATTGAATAGGGTGCTTATTATCCTGGAGCATATGGCCGATACGTTCGCGGTCACGCAAAAAGAGATTGCCCCGCTTGTAGGTGGCAAAACGGCGAGCAAAGCCTATGGTCAGGGCATTCTCATCGAGTATGTTTTGCGCTTGGTTTAAAAAGTGCTGCCCGGCCTGGCAGCGCTGGTAGCGCTGATATAGGTGTTTTCGGACGTATTCGATGAGCTTACGCTTGCAGGCCTTTTTCCATTGGGACAGTTCTTCATCGCTTACTTCTCGTATGAGCTGGTAGAATTTGGCATCAAAACGGCGCTTTCCGCCGCTGTTTTTGCTCAAGAGCAGCTTTTGCAGATCTATGTCTGTCCAGGTTTCTCCATGTACAGCATTGGTGATGGAGGTTATGGGTACCTCTTGCGCTACCACCGGTTTGTAGAGCTCATGCCACATTTCACGAGAGACTTCCCCATGCAGACGAGAGACCCCGTTGTTGTGATTACACATTTTGAGTGCCAAAATAGTCAGGCAAAACTCTTCGTATTTGTTCTCGGTATTTTTGCGCCCCAAGGAGAGAAAATATTCCCAACTCAAGCCCAGCTCATCGGCAATGGGGCGAAAATATTTTTCGATCAGATTCAGGCTAAAGTGTTCATTGCCAGCTGGTACGGGGGTGTGGGTAGTAAAGCAAGAGCTGTCCTGAATGAACAGCTTGGCCTCTTCAAAACTGAGACCTTGGGTTTGCATGAGCTGCCGGGCGTATTCGAGCAGCAAGAAGGCTGAGTGCCCCTCGTTGAGGTGGTAAACTTCGATCGGGTACCCCAAGGCGGAGAGCACCCGAAAGCCGCCTATGCCCAGCAGGTATTCTTGCAAAAGGCGCTCTTCACGATCGCTGACATAGAGCCGGTCGGTAATGCGTTGTCTTTCTGGGCTATTTTGCGGCACGGAGGTATTCAGCAGGTAAATTGATACTCGCCCCACCTTGAGCTCGTAGGCATTATACCACAGCTTGCCTGTGGGCAGATCTAAGGAAAAATAGCGTGTTTCTCCCTGTTCATCGACTACCGGTTGTATGGGCAGGCTATACATATTGCGAGTCTCAAAGGTTTCGCTCTGAATACCCTCTTGATCCACTAATTGGCGAAAATAGCCACTGCGGTAGAGCAGCCCCACCCCGACCATGGGGATTCCCATATCGCTAGCGGTTTTGATATGGTCGCCAGAGAGAATGCCCAATCCCCCGCTGTAGATGGGGATAGATTCGTGCAAGCCAAACTCACAGCAGAAATACGCAATGCTCTCTTTGCTGAACTCGCCATATTTTTTCCGATAGAGCGTGTTGGTGTTGGTCATATACTCTTCGAATTCGGCATAGACCTCATCGACTGCAGCGACATACTCTGGGTTGGCGGCAAACTGTGCCAGCGTTTCGGTGGAGACCTCGGACAAAAAACGAATCGGATTGCGAGCACAATCGATCCAAAGTTGTTCGTCCATTTGTCGATACAAATGCCGTATATCTTCTTTCCAGGAGTAGTAGAGGTTGTAGGTGAGCAGTTGCAGTTTATGCAGAGCTGGCGGGGTATCGGGTAGAACGGTAATTTCGTGAATTTTCATGGCGATAACTTAGGATTGCAGAATTACAGAATTACAGTTTTTAAGGACTATTACTTGGGCGATGATTTCTTGAGAGCAGAATAGCGTTTGACCTCTTCAACCATAAAGCGGGCGTTTTCGGGGGGTGTTTCTTTTTCAACCCCGTGCCCCAGGTTAAAGACATGTCCGGGACCATCACCGTATCCATCAATTATAGCATGTATTTTTTGGGCGATAAACTCTTGTGGTGCCATCAGGTGCCCGGGGTCTAAGTTGCCCTGAAGGGCAATTGTGCTGCTGATGCAACGGCGAGCCTGAGCTATATCCACCCGCCAGTCAAGGCTGAGCATGTCGGCACCGCTCTTGGCGCTCTCTTCTAGCAGATGTCCACCAGCCTTGATGTAGTACACCCGTGGCACCTGACCTTTGCCGTCGATGCGTTCAAAAATCTGTTTTACATAAGGTAGGGCAAAGTCTTGGTAGTCCGGCAAATCCAAGATGCCAGCCCAGGTGTCAAAGAGTTGTACCATTTGGGCGCCGTGTTCGATCTGGTAGTTGAGGTAATCAACGGTCAGATCGCTGACTTTTTGCAGGAGTTTGTGCGCTTGCACCCGATCACCATGCAAAAAAGACTTAAGCTTGATGAAACTCTTTGAGGTGCCGCCTTCAAGCAGGTAGCAGCAGAGGGTGAAGGGCGCCCCGGCAAAGCCCAGCAGGGGGGCTCTATCTGCCAATTTTTTGCGCAGTATGCGCAGAATTTGCCCTACATAGGGTGTATTCTCATCGGGATCAGGCAATCGCAAGCGCTCGATATCGCCGCTGTTTTGGATTGGGTTTGCGATCACCGGATGCGGCACAAAGTCAAGCTCTATGCCCATGCCACACAGAGGGGTGAGTATATCAGAGAACATAATTACCCCATCAACGCCAACGAGTTCCAACGGCTGTAGGCTGACCTCAGCGGCCAGCTCCGGATTGCGGCAAAGGTTTAGAAAACCGCCGGCTTTGGCGCGCACCGCCCTATACTCAGGCAGATAGCGTCCGGCTTGGCGCATAAACCACACCGGCGTTCGCTCTGTTTCCTCGCCAAAGGCAGCTCTGAGCAACAGGTGTCTCTTCATGACATATTCTCTTCGAGTTCAATTTTATGTATCGATTTCAACATACCCCAAAAATGGTAAATGGCGTAGCCTCTGCTCAACATCAAGTCCATAACCCACCACAAAGCATTCGGGTATTTCTTTCCCCACATATTTCGCTTGGGGAGAGCCCGGCTGGCGTTTATGCGGTTTTTCGAGCAGAGTGCAGATCTCTAGCGTTCTGGGTTGCCTGTGTTCGAGCAGGCGTATCACTTTGTTCAGAGTAAGACCCGTATCGATTATATCTTCTATAATCACTACATCTTTGCCGAATATATCGCAATGCAGGTCTTGGATTATCTCAACATTGCCACTGCTCTGGTTGGCAACATAACTGCGCACTGTCATAAACTCAACGATTATATCCACATCTAGCTTGCGGATGAGATCAGAGGCAAAGAGCAGTGAACCCTTGAGCAAGATAATCACAATCAGCGGGTCGCCACTGTGATTATGGGCATAGTCGCTATTCAGACGCTCTGCAACAGTGCTGATAATTTGGTCGAGCTGCTGCTGGTTGTACAAAACTTGTATATCTTTGCGCTGAAACATGTCGACTGTTTGTATTGGGTGATTAGGGATGCGCACACGCACGGCTCAAAAGCCAAAGCCAATAAACGATCACTGAGATAGGTAAATCCTGCTCAAAAGCCAAAGCCAATAAACGATCACTGAGATAGGTAAATCCTGCTCAAAAGCCAAAGCCTATGCCGAAAATGAGTGAGAATCGGTTGATGCTAGCATCGCTCCCTTGGGGCAGGGGCACACTCCCTTGAGTATATGACAAGCGGGCATCAAGGGCAACATTTTTTTCCATCATGGTTATGCCAAAACTAAGTGTTTGTGAGGTGAACTTGACTTCAACCTTCTCTTCTTGTCGCACTTGAGCACTGCCTTGGGCCAGATAGCGCTCTTGTGTGGTTTGTATTTTGTGCTCGCCATAGCCCACACCCAAATACGCGCTTGCCCACTCAAAAACGCTGCTTCCACCAGCACCACTTGCGCCTTGATGCGCGAGCACCTTCAAGAGGTGCACAACCCTATCATCACCGAGCACCTCATAGTTGTAGAGGGCATTGCCTGATTGGCGCAGTGTACTGCTGGTGGTAAAGCGCCGATCAACAAAGGTGGTGTAGCGCAATCCATAGCCGCCATAAATTGCGGTTGCCTCGTACCCGTAATACCCATTCGGAGCAGTGTCTACCAAGCCCAAAACATAGGCATGGCCCTTGGCGTATGCGGTTGGAGCAGTGGCGATTGTGCACAACATACACAAACATAGCCATTTTGGATGCAGCAGGGCATCGATACAGCGCAACCACACAGGCTATCCATTTGCCTGTTGATCTTTGCTCTTAGCATTGACCTGCCGGTGCTTAAGAGCGGACGGGAGTTGAAACACGGTGGTTTCAACAACGGTCTGTAGCTCTTCAGCATCGCAATTTTTGATCGCTTTGAGCAGGTCTATCACGCTACGCACCGTATCTTCGGGGGCAGAGGCCCCAGCAGAGATCCCTATGCGCTCGTATTTGCCTACCCACGCCAAATCCAACTCTTCGTGCGAGGTGACCAACACCGAGGGTAATCCACGGTTGCTCGCTACCTCTCTGAGGCGTTGAGAGTTTGAGCTATTGGGAGCGCCCACTATGATCACCGCATCAACCTTTTCTACCAAAGCTTTCACCGCATTCTGGCGATTGGTGGTGGCATAGCAAATATCGCTCTTGGGCGGGGCATGGATACCCGGATATTTCTGCTTGAGTGCGGCGATAACATCGGCGGTATCATCGATCGAGAGGGTGGTTTGCGTCAGGTAGGCAAGCGGGCGATCCTCTGGCAGGTCTAGCTGTTCGACCTCCTCAACAGTGCTCACCACTGTCATGCGCTCCGGGGCATGGCCAACCGTGCCAACCACCTCGACATGTTCTGGATGTCCGATCATAATCATATGATAGTCTTTTTTGCGGAAACGCAAGGCCTCTTTGTGCACCTTGGTCACTAGGGGACAAGTGGCATCTAACACCTCTAGGCTACGCTTGGTGGCCTCTTCCCGCACTGCTGGAGAGACCCCATGCGCTGAGAAAATCAGGTGAGAGCCAGGGGGGACATCGCTTAAGTCCTCAATAAAAACAGCGCCCAGCTCACGCAATCGATTGACCACATGCGGATTGTGCACTATCTCGTGTTTAACGTAGACGGGTGGACCATATTTTTCAAGGGCACACTCGACTATGCTAATGGCGCGATCAACCCCGGCGCAAAACCCACGGGGAGAGGCGTAGAGGAGTTTGGTCATAGCCGTCTACCCGTTCTCAGACAGGCTCAACAAATCAGCCTCAAGTTGAGAGTAGGGTATCGCCCCGAGAATAGCCTTTACCTTGCCGGAGGTGCTGTGCAGCAACACCCCCCCCGGAGTTCCGTTGATTCCCAAAGAGACTGCCTCTTGCATATCAGAGCGCACCTTATCTGCAAATTTTTTGGAGGAAAAACAGTCTGTGAAGGCGGCGGTATCCAGACCAATTTCGGCAGCAAAGGTACTCAATTGCTCCACAGCCATGCCCTTACCGCCGCTGCGGGTGGTGCTAAAAATGCGGTCTGATAGAGCCCAAAATGCCTTGCTTGCTCCCAGGCTGCCGGCGCACTCAACCGCAATGGCCTGCTGAGTAGCGAGGGGATCATGAAAATGGAGAGGCAGGTGTCGAAAAACCCAGTTGACCTTGTTTGGGTAGTTTTCGAGAAGTTCCTTGGCGGTATCGTGAAAGCGCTTGCAATAAGGGCACTCAAAGTCGGAATACTCGATCAGGGTAATCGGCGCAGTTGGATTGCCACGGACATACTCGCCCTTACGCACCGGCGGAGTGCTCTCCCTTTGTTGCTCGAGCAACTCTTGCTCTCTTTGTCTGGCCTCTTGCTCTTGCTGGTGCTGTTTGGCGAGATAGCGCTCTATGCCCTGCGCTATGGCCTCATCACTAACAGGAGCCGAGGAAGACTGATGAATAGCATAGCCCAAAAAGAGCACTGCACCGGCTATCAGGCTGGAGCCCAGAAGTATGCTAAGGATAATTGCTTTATTTTTCATGCTATTTTCCGGGGATTGTGTTGTATTCCAAAATAGTTATCCATGAATTATCAAACCCGATTTGATCTGGGGTCTTCGCAAAGCCGGGTGTAGGCGGTTTTTTTTACTCTAAATTTTGTTGATATTTGTTTGTTGATATTTGTTGATGATACAGGTGTGCTGTGTAGTATCGTAAATTGTGTTCTACAGGCTGCCATATTCAGGGGAATAATCATTACCGAAAACTGCCAAACTTATTACCACATGCTAAGCTGAGGTATATGGCTCTAGAAGAGAAAGCAATACTTCTTCTAGTGGTACATAGGTTTACTTTTTTGTCAATCGACCGCCGTATTTTGCAGGTTTTCTACGGTATAAACTCCATAAAAACTGCCCCATCTTTTATGAATGCGGTATATCTGTTATCCTCTGAGGAAATAGTGTAGCATTCTCCATTACCACTATGCCATAAACCGATCAGAGTGGGTACCTCCATGAACATTCTTGCCATTAACTGCGGTTCCTCCAGCATCAAGTATAAACTGATCGACATCACAAGCGAAACTGAGCTGCTTGGGGGCAACATAGAACGCATCGGAGCCGAAAAGACCCACAAGCAGGGTATACAAGAAATCTTGGCTGCTATTGCCGACTGGAAGATCGATGCGGTGGGGCATAGGGTGGTGCATGGTGGCATAGAATTCCACCGTTCTGCACTCATAGATGATGCTGTGATCGAAAAAATACGCAGCTGCATTCCTCTTGCTCCCCTGCATAACGCCATTGACCTTGATGGCATTTTGGCTGCGCGCCATGCCCTGCCCAAGATTCCGCATGTTGCCGTTTTTGATACCTCTTTCCACGCCGCCATGCCCAGAAAATCGTATACCTACGGTGTTTCTCAAGAGATGGCAGCAAAGCATAATTTGCGTAAGTTTGGTTTTCATGGCATCTCGCATAAGTATATTAACCAAATGGCAGCCCGCTACTTGCGCAGCGATGTGTATAGTTTGCGAGTGGTCAGCTGCCATTTGGGTAGTGGATCGAGCACCTGTGCGATCGCCTATGGACGCTCTGTTGATACCAGCATGGGGCGCACCCCGCTGGAAGGGCTACTGATGGGTACCCGCAGCGGTGATCTGGATCCCTCGATTATTTTGCAGCTGGTCGAAGAGTTTGGCGGCGACCTCAAGCGGGTTGATGATTACCTCAACAAAGAATGCGGGCTCAAAGGCATAGCTGGTGATAACGACTTGCGTACCTTAGAGCAGCGGGCGGCCGGTGGCGACAGAAACGCTGGTCTGGCCATTCAGGTCTATGCCCATAGGGTACGCCGCTACATTGGCTCACACTTTGTGACCCTGGGCGGCTGCGATGCCATAGTGCTCACCGGCGGCATAGGCGAAAACAGCCCCTCTATGCGGCAGCGCATTTTGCAACGCCTCGATTTTATGGGTTTAAGTCTTGATGAAAGCGCCAACGGTCAGGCTAGGCTCAGCGATGAACAGCCGGTACAGCGCATCTCAACACAACAATCTTTGATCACTGCCCTGGTGGTGAAAACTGATGAAGAGCTGGAAATAGCCCGGGAGACACGCCTGCTGCTGCGCGCCAGTGCGCAAACGCAGACCGCCTCTTTTGGCGTGCTAGCCCGATCACCCCATGTACACCTGAACCTCAAGACCTTTGAACGGCTCTTCGGACACCCGGGTATGCTAGACGTTGATGAAAAAAACACTGCTCCTGACCATTTTCGGGTCGATCTGGTGGGCCCCCTCGGCAGTAAAGAGGGAATTCAAGTACTTTTGCCCTTGCGTGAGGACAATCAGGTGGAAATTGATCACTCAGATGAAATGCTGCTGGGTATAGACGTGCCCCTGCGGGTGCCGGGCAACACCAAGTATTCAGCCGGGGTTGAGTTGTGCGGACCTCTCGGCAGGGTTCAGCTGGCTAAAAGCTTGATTACCCCCTGGAAGCACCTGCTGCTTAACGCTCAAGACCTCGCCAACAGCCAACTCAAGGATAGATCGCTGGTTGATCTAGAGCTGTTCTCAGAGGATCAGCGCATTAGGGTGCGTGATGTGGTCATCCGCGCCACCAAGGGCTCCACATCTGTGCTACGCCTGACAAACTATGAGGCGATCAATCTAGGCTTGCCCGTCTCTGATAGTGTCAAAACCATCTCGCAACAGGTGCAGGGCTGGAGTGCGCGCATTATCCAGTAGCATGGGTTTGCTCAACGCTTTGCCTCTAGACTAAGGCCTGTAGAATTGTGAGGGGGCATCAATAGCACTAGTGTTACCCTGATCGCTAAGGAACTTGGTACAGCAGCTATGCTGCAACAGTAGTGCAGGAGAGGAATGTTCGGGAAGCCTGATTGCTGATGGGTAGAATCGCCTCAACCCTTCTTTTTCAACGAAATTTATGAGCGCAGATAAGGCACAAAACACAAATGCACAAGCAGATGTTCGGTTTTTGATAGGGCAGGTGTGGCCGCTTGAGCCGCTCCTTCTTGCCTCGGTCGATGCGAAGAAAGCCTCCGAATATCTGGGTATAGCCTGTGATCTAGCAGGGCGAGAGGCTATTGATGCCGATGCTATCGAGGAATATAGCAAGGCGGTACAGGCAGAGCTTCCAGCGGTGCAGGGTCTGCTCCTGCTCCCTATGCAAGAGGGTTTGGGTTGTAGCATTGATGAGTCGGTGCTGGAGAACGCTTGTCGATCAGAGGCTAGAGTAATGGATACCGCCGGACTGTTTTTGGGCATTGCCCGCCGCTCGCAGCGTGTGGTGCAGGCGGCAATAGACGCCACAGAAGAACTGCATCCTGCGGTGGCTGAGGACATACTCAGCTTTCGCGCCTACCTAGAGGGTTTGCGCAGTCTGGTCTATCAAAAGTCCTACTACCATGCCTGCATTGCTTATGATACAAAAGGAAAGCATAAAGAAATGGAGGTGGTCGCCGATACATTAGGTCTGCTCATCGATGCGCAGCTCCCCAGAGTATTACGAAGATTGCTACAGCTGGGGATACGCATTGCCGATCAAAACCAAACGCAGAGGAAGGCGCAGATACAACTTCTGCGTACCTTGGAGTACGCATTGCTCAATGTGGGGTATGCCGATTCGGCGAGTAATGCCAAATTCCTCCGCCATCTCTTGCGCGGTAAGAATTTTGACTACCTGCTCTCCACCTTTGAGACCATTTTCCAAACCAAGCCTCAGTCCTTAGACCTGCAGCAAGCCCTGAACATTTGGCATGAGCATGTGAGTAGCCTGCTCTTGAGTATCGACCGCATCAAAAGCGAAAACATGCAAAACGCCGATACTCGGGATATGCCATTGGATCGTATTTTTGATCGCTTGAGTGCCTATTGCGGCGAGGTGATCTTGGGCTTTCAACTGCTTAAACAGTCCCTGATCGCCGAGGGTATTGGCGATGAGCTGGAAAGCGAGACAGTTTCAGCCAGTGAGGATTCTCCAGAATACGCTCTGCACGCTCTGGTTGGGCATAAGTTGGGTTTGACTCAATTTTTCATGACCAAAGAACTCGTATTGCAGACAGACGCTGGTGCACTGCTTGATAGCCTGAGTGCCTATTGAAGGCTCTGATCTTTATCTTTTTTTGAAAATTGACACAGTGAAGATCAGAGTGAGCAGGCTAAAGGCGATCAATGAAAGAAAGGGTATGGTGATAAACCCCCAGTAGTTAATGTAGCGTGCCGAGCATGTGATATCGCTACAGGCATCGGCGGCAAATAGCCCGTGTTGCAGGCTGTAGTGGTATAGAGCGATCAGCAGACCGGGCACAGCCAGGGGCAAGACATAGGCGCCCGGCTGCGGCTCTTTTTTGAACAATGCCACCAGAGAAACCAACACTAAGGGATACATGAGAATCCGCTGGTACCAGCAGAGTAGGCAGGGGTAAAAGTAGCGTATTTCACTGAAGTATAAGCTGCCCATAGTTGCGGTGAGGGCGATCAGCAGACCGAGGGCAGAGTATAGGCGTGTGCTAGGCATAGCGTCTTGGAAGAGAGAGACACAATTTTAGCCAGAATAATCTGGTGCTGCAGCAAAAGGTAGCAGACTATTGTAATAGTATACCCTATTTGCTCTTGCCGGTCAAAACATCTCCAAAAAAGCCCAAATAGCGATAACTCCACCCAGATATGTTCAAAAACGCCGCAAGAAGGCGTCTGTGATCAGGGCAAAATCCCGTATGTCTCGCAGGGCTTCATTCGCTTCATTTTTGCTGGCAAAGGGACCAGCATAGATGATAGATGAAGCCGATTTGCGGAAGACCTTGCGCATCTTAAAACGAACTGCCTCCGAATTGAGGTAGCTTTCTAGATGCCGACGAATTTTTTTGGCGTTCTCCACTGTCACAAAAAGCCCCATGACTATTCTGTGTCGATCGCCCAGTTTTTGGGTGAAGGCGCGGGGTATTTGTGATTCGACATTATTGATTGCCGTGGTATATCGGTATGCATCAGCCTCAGAGAACAGCTCGCTTGAGTATAACTCAACAAAAGGATAGGCCTTATTGCGCTTGCCTGTCTTGGTAGATAGCCCAAGGCGGGTCAGGCGTTCGGACAAGTCTTGGACGCAAGCCTGAAAAGAGCAGATTCCCGCCTGCACATACCAGAACTTCTTTGGTTGTGGTGGGAGTTCTCGTTGTTCTGGAGACTCTGGTTCTGCAGGAAGAGGGAGTATGCCCGGGGGTTCAACAACCAGCGTATCCCCAATCGGTGGCAAGAGAGCATCGGCACTCTCCTCATCAAATAGCGCCTCTTCGGGGAGGGGAGTAAAGGGCTCTTCTGTGCTCAAATCTGTTCTGTCCTGATAGTTGCTACCGGTGTAGAACCACAGAAGTAAAACTATCGCTATGAGCAGGATCGGCCAAAGCAGACGCCGTCCCAACAGAGGTATAATGCCCTTGCTTTCCTTCTGCTTTTTTTGGGGAGGCTCTGGCTTATTTGGGGCCGAAGGCTTTGCCGCCTTATCCTCTGAATCCTCGGAGTAAGAGAGTAGCGTATCCTCCTCTTCAAAAAAGGGGAGCTCGGTTAGAAATGAATCGTCATCATCGTCATCTTTGTTCAAGAGGTCGACGATCTCCTCATCGACGCCATGAGAGTCGTCCATGCGGAATTCATCACTGCTGTTAGGAGTATTCGCCATAGAATGCCTCTACTTGTTCTCTGTGCCCGAATTTAGCGTTCTGCACGGGTCACAAAGGCACCAGATAAGGACTGTGCCCCCTGTATATCCCGCAAAGCTTTATCAGCAACAGTGCGCTTGGCATAGGGTCCTACCAGTATCTTTGTTTGTTTTATACTCTTTTTAAGGTATGTGGAGTTGAAGAAGAAGGATCCCTCGGGAAATTTTGTCAAAATATCCTTGATATGCTCTTCCACAGCCACGAGGTGCTCACGAGACTTTTTATCATCTGGGTATAACCCGATCATAACACGGTATACCCCTTTGCCCAGCGTGGTGATATACGTCTTGAGGCTCAGGGTGTTATTGGCATTGATGAATTGTTGCAGGGCTACGGCTTGCTCTAGCTTCAACTCGTTATCCACATAGTATTGGATAAAATTCTTTTTGATGATCGAGTTCTTTTGCACTATGTTCTCACTGCCATAATCGTGCTCACGCAGGCTATCGCGAGCTTGTCTGCGGCATATGTCGTATATGCAGGCTGCAACCTGAACATAGTATACTCCTGTTTTATCTACCAGCACAGGTCCAGTGGAGCGTTTGCCAGCAGGGGCAACTTCCAGATTACTTTTTGGTGCCCCCCCCGGAGGCTCAACAATAAGCGTATCAGGATTGGGTAAATCTAGTATCTCTTGGGTGTCAAGGGGTTGGAATTCGGGCTCTGGTACACGAGATGAGAATATATCTGCAAATACATCGCCGATACTCTCTTTTTGTATATCCCACAAATAAAAGCCACCAAAGCCAAGCGCAGCGATCAGCACTGTGATCAGCAGCCCAAAAATAGGAAAAGAGCGCCGCTTCTTGTTTGTATTTTTCTGCTTCTCCCCCTTTGTGTGCTCTGTTTTCGCCTGAAGTTCCTCAGGAAAGGGGTCCTCAAAGTCCAAATCGGCAATATCTTCGACCTCACGTATTGGGGAGGGTGTTGTTGCTGGTGGCATCGCAGGTAAGGGGTCATCATCGATATTCTCATCATCGATATTGTCAATGTCAGAGAGGTCTTCAAAAAAACTTGTCAAGTTTTCATTTTCGCCTCCCTCAGTGGTTCGCCCGGCAGATTCTTTATCGTTCATCTCATCGATAAATTCATCCAGGTTATCATTAAAACTTTTGTCTATCTCTTCGCTGTTGTTTGAGGCCATTGCTTGAATGCATACAGAGATGTGTTATACTGATTTATTTTCGATAATATGCTTGTAGATGAGGAAAAGCCCATCAAGGGTGAGATTGTCCTCTACCATGTTGATTCTTTGAGATGCTGCTTGCATTTTTCGAGCCAAACCCCCTGTAGCTATTATCTTGCACTTCGCCCTTTTCTGCGATGCCGCACAAAGCTCGGCACTCAACCGGTCAACAATTGAGTCGATCATGCCCGCATGCCCGAGGACCGCCCCAGATTGCATGGCATGGCTTGTATGTTTTCCGATAGCACTATCGGGGATACTCAAATCAACTGGAGCCAGGCGTGCGGCTCTCTGGCTGAGCGCATCGAGGGATATTTGCAACCCGGGGGCAATGACGCCCCCCAAAAACTCGCCTCTATCTGAGACTACATCAAAGGTAGTCGCTGTGCCAAGGTCAACTATGATGAAGGGCGCTCCATACCGGTGTAGCCCGGCATAGGCATTGACCAGGCGGTCGCCGCCCAACTCGTAAGGGTTTTCAATCCGCAGGGGAATCCCAAGGTCCAAGCCGGAGTCAATCAGGTGAACAGGGGACTGGATCAGCCGTGAAAGCGTGGCAGCTAACTCTGTGGTAATCGGGGGAACAACGCTGCAGATGACCACTGCGGCAATCTGTTCTGGGTGTATTTGGTGGTACTGCAAAAAAGCATGTTGCATGACCAACAGCTCATCTCGTGTACTCTCACGATTGGTGCAGACTCGCCAGGTTTTGAGGAGCCCACCACCAGAGTTGCCGTATAGCCCAAAAACAGTGTTGCTGTTGCCAATGTCAACCACAAGTACCATCATAAATTTTTGCTCCTGTGATGCGCTCTTCTCTCATCAAAAGACCAAGCGCACAATAGGGTGCAAAATGCAAAAAATGCAAATGGAAGGTAGTATTTTTGCCATATGGTGATCTGGGCGGATTGTTGCTGCCCAGCTGATCGTGCGGTGATATAATCGGCGTAGATATCCCCTAGGTGTAGCTGTTTAGTTTGTGCAGGAATGTAGATCCCATCGGTTATCTGGGCGATCTGCTGGAGGGTATACTCGTCTAGTCTGGAGATAATTTGTGTATTCTGCCCTGCTTGCCTCTGGCGTGGGTCGCTGTTTTCGATGGTGATGGGTGTGCCGCTGGGGCTACCGATACCAATGGTGTAGAGCTGAATACCTTGCTTGGCAGCCTCTCTTGCTGCTGCAATCGGGTTGGAGTTGTGATCTTCACCATCGGTGATCAGTATAACCTCTCGGGTACCGCCGGAGTTTTCTACACCATTATGAGCAGTGCCGATCAGAGCGGTGACTGCCCGTATAGCATCACCAATGCGTGTACCGCCGTAGTGTATCGAATTGGTGTCAACAGCAGATAGGACCCGCTGAAAAAAGGCATAATCACCAGTCAGGGGAGACTTGAGCGCCACCGAGCCAGCAAAAATGATCAACCCCACCCTCTCGCCTGAAAGCACGGGGAGCATAGAGCGAATGTAGTCTTTCGCTTTTTCAAGGCGGTTTGGCTTCATGTCTGCAGCGAGCATGCTGCGAGAGACATCTAGCACAAAAAATAAATCCTTACCAGTAGTCCTTGAGGTTTCTAGGCTAGGATTACCCCGGGGACCCATCAGGGCAACAGCCATGCTAGCGAGAGCAAGCCCAATCAATACCGCCTGTAGAGCAAAGCGGCGCGGCGAAAAATTGGTGAGCGTTTTTTGCAGGGTTTGGCTGGTAAATAGGCGCCCCAAGTGTACTGATCTTTTCTTGTTGCGGTAGAGGTAGAGCGCAAGGAGCATCGGAATACTCAACAAAAATAGAGCATTCCATGGGCTCTCAAAGCCAAAATCGTGAATCATAGTGGTACTTGAGTGTAATGCGCAGGATACCAGAGAGGGTGTTGCCTGTTTACTGGTAATACATGTACTATCCAATGAATAGCGCATAGTGTCTCATTTTGTCCATACCCCCATTATTCTTATCTCCATGCTATATCGCAAGACAGGGAGAAATGTTTGTAAATTGGGTGAATTGGGTAGAATACACTATGGCTCTGCCCCTAAGTTGCGGTGTTCATCGTTTCCATTTTTAACGGGAGCAAGTCGCTATGTGGTCGTGGAATAGGATCTGGCGTATTGGGGTATGTCTCTGGGCACTGCTGGGGGAGCCTCATCTCCAAGCTGAGCAGTCTGCTCGTGTCGTGCGCCTCCTGATAACCTCAGATATACACGGCTGGCTGAGTTCTCGCTTCTTCTACCCTACCCGCAGACCTTTTGGGCTGCTGCACTTGGCCGGGCATATCAAACGCCTAAAGGCGCAACACCCGCAGAGCCTGCTGCTCGATGCCGGCGACTTAATCTCTGGCTCTCCTGACAGTTTGTATGCCCTCACCCACGGCAGTGCCCCAGAGCAGAATCCATTTTTAGATCTGGTATTTGATCTCTCCTATGATGCCATTGCCATTGGCAATCACGATTTGGAGCATTACCCAAAGTTGGCACAGCTGTCTCGCCATGAACAGAAAACTCTCCCTTGGATAGCAGCCAATGTTGTGCACAACAATCAGCAGCCCCGCCTGCCCCTCAAACCATATCGCATTTTTCACCGCAAGGGCGTTAAAATAGCAGTGTTGGGCTTGACCACCCCCGGGGTGCACCTGTGGGTTGATCCGGCGGTGCTCTCGGGTTTGCAAGTGACCGATCTCGTTCAAAGCGCAGCCTATTGGGTTGCCCATATTCAAGAGCAAGAAGAGCCAGACCTGCTCATTGGTCTGGTACACAGCGGTCTCAACCAGTACCGCAGCAACTACGAAAGCGATATAAAGGCTATTGCGCGCGCCAATGCGGTGTATGAAATGCTCCGCAAGCTTAGGGGGTTTGACCTAGTCATCGCCGGGCACGACCACCGCCTGCAACCACGAAACAGCACCGATCCCTTGCGTTATGTGGATGCCACCCCAGTGCTACAGCCGGGCAAGTGGGGGCAAGTACTCATGAGTTTTACGATGCGCTGGAATGTTCGCTTGCAGCGTTGGCAGATATACGACAATCAAGAGCTTGGCGGCAGGGTGTCAGTTCTGCGCCCTGTGCCCAAACCCACAGCACAGCTACACAGTGCCTATCCCTTTGATCCCGCCTTTTTGGAGTATATGAATACGCCTGCCCCAGATTGGCGTTTGCGGAGAATCACAGCGCATGCACAGGATCAGATGAGCATAGAATCCTGTTTGAATGCCACCTATCTGCAAGCGATACGAGGGGGGAAGGCAGCTGGCGTGCTGCTCCCGCCTTTACGGCTCAAGCCACGCTACCTCAAGGAAGGGCACACCATTTTGAGGCGACACCTCTTCCATTGGTTGCCCTACGACAATCATGCGGTCCGCATTGCCCTAAACTCGGTTGATTTGCAAAAAATAAGCGATATTGCCTCTGGTGCGCTCTGGAATGATCTGCACAAAAAAATAATTTTTGATTTTTCCGAACTGGAAAAAGTACACCCGCCGGTGCAAATGTCCCCCAAGGCCCCAACTCCTCGGGCCTTTGCCCGCTATGGCAAGCTCTTCTCCCGGTATAAGCGGCATTTTCCCGTGATTACCTCAAATTACCTGGCTAATGGCGGGGCTGGACTACTGCCTCGCTTCCTTGTGCCAACAGATACTCTTGCGATCACAGAAAAACAAAGCAAAAGCACCAGCGACACACTGCGCCACATATTCTTTGAGCACCTAAAACGCCAGCGGCCAGACCCAACGCACTGCCCTATGTTTGGAAAGTAATTTTTGGGGAGTTTCTCTAAGATAGGTAGGTTTGACAGATTTTCAAAGTTCAGATCGTTTTTTGTACACCGTTTGGATTGTAGCAGTATGCTGGCATAGCATTAAATTTAGCGTTTTATTTTTCTCCTATTCACAAGATGTTTTTTTTGTTTTAGCCTTTGGAGGAATGTTTGTCGTATGCGGTGTTGCAACCGAGTAGATCACTTTTGTTGTACCTGAGAGAAATCAATAAACCACCAGAATTCAAGATAAAGGGTTAGACGGCTATGATAGAACTATTGCTCATCGGATTATCGCTTATGGGATTGTTAATTGCCTACTTGTACAGTAGGACTATAGTTTCCATTCCCATTGATGGCGGTGCCTCCTCCCCAGAGGAAGGAAAACAACTACGCAAAATTCATAAGGCAATTTCTACCGGGGCGATGGCCTTTTTGTGGCAGGAATACCGCTATATGCTGGTGTTCACTGTATGTTTTGCCTTTATCATTGGTATTTTTATCAACGATAGCCACACCCCAGATGTGCACGAGGGTATCTACACCGCAATAGCTTTTGTTTTTGGCTGTGCTATCTCGATTCTCTCTGGGTATATCGGTATGAAGATAGCCACTGCAGGCAATGTGAGAACAGCCGCTGCGGCCAAAGAGTCTATTTCAGCCGCCTTTACCATTGCTCTGCGCTCTGGTGCGGTGATGGGTTTTGCTCTGGTTGGTCTGGCCGCTCTGGGATTATTTCTCATCTATTGGCTTACAGACCTCTTAATGCCCGCAGTTGAACTGCATATCCTGATGGAGGTAATCTCTGGCTTTGGGCTTGGTGGTTCTGCAATCGCTCTTTTTGGGCGTGTTGGTGGTGGTATTTTTACCAAAGCCGCTGATGTTGGCGCGGATCTGGTGGGTAAGGTTGAGCAGGGCATTCCCGAGGACGACCCACGAAACCCCGCTGTGATCGCTGATAATGTTGGTGATAATGTTGGTGATGTTGCTGGTATGGGCGCAGACTTGTTTGGCTCTTGCGCCGAGAGCACCTGTGCTGCTCTGGTGATTGGTGCAGTGGCTTTTGCCGGATCGCTGAATGCGGCGCTGTATCCCATTTTAATCACAGCGGCCAGCATACCGGTGAGCCTGCTGACCATTTTCTTGGTGCGGGTAAAGAAAGAAAAAGATGTTGCCCCTGCCCTCAAAAAAATGCTGATCCTCTCCTCTATTTTCATGGGAGTGGCCATGTATTTCATTACCGACTGGGCTCTGCCAGAAACCTTTGAAATTGGCGGCGAAACCTATACCTGGCTTGCGGTGTACTGGTGCTATTTTTCCGGGTTGGTTGCTGGTTTGGTAATCGGGTTGCTCACAGAATACTACACCTCACACAGCTACAAGCCGGTCAAAGAAGTTTCAAAATCCTGCGAGACTGGCTCGGCAACCAACATCATCTATGGGCTTGCTTTGGGCTTCCATAGCTGTGCTGGCTCTCTGGTGACTATTGCCATTTCCGTTTTTGTGCCCTTCATGCTCGCTGGTATGTATGGGGTGGCTATTTCTGCATTGGGTATGCTGGGAACTTTAGTGATCGCATTGACCATAGATGCCTATGGTCCGGTAGCCGATAATGCCGGCGGCATCGCCGAAATGTCTGGATTGGGCAAGAAAATTCGAGACCGCACAGATGTACTCGATTCAGCGGGAAATACTACCGCTGCAATGGGCAAGGGGCTGGCTATTGGCTCTGCCATATTGACTTCGCTAGCTCTGTTCGCTGCGTTTTTGACCCGTGCTGAAAGCCTTTCGGGCAAATCTTTCACTACGATCAACTTGCTTGATCCGCTGGTTCTCTTTGGGTTGTTTGTAGGCACAACTATGCCGTTTCTCTTTACTGCAATGACCATCAAGTCGGTGGGTACAGCCGCTTATGATATGATAGCCGAGGTACGCCGCCAATTCCGCAAAAACCCGGGGATTATGAAAGGCACCTCCAACCCAGATTATGCTCGCTGTGTGGCAATTTCTACCAAAGCCGCTTTGCGAGAGATGATCATGCCTGGCGTTTTGATTATGGGGTTGCCGCTCCTGGTTGGGCTTTTATTTGGTATTGAAACCTTGGCTGGATTGCTCATGGGCTCTTTGCTGGTTGGTGCTGGTATGGCGATTGCTCAATCAAACGCTGGTGGTGCTTGGGATAATGCAAAAAAATACATTGAAACCGGTAAACTCGGTGGAAAAGGCTCAGATGCTCACAAAGCGGCAGTAGTTGGTGATACGGTTGGCGATCCCCTCAAAGATACCTCCGGACCATCGCTGAACATTTTGCTCAAGCTTTCCGCTATTTTGAGTCTGGTATTTGTCCCGTTTTTCGTAGAGTACGGCGGGGTATTATTGCCATTTTTTCAATAAGGGTGCTGTTGTATAACTCTATTGAATGCACGCTTCGGTAAATTTGACATTATTTTTTGGCAAGACCTATCTTGTGTTGACAGCACTGTGCAGAAGGTATAACCTTTAATTTTTTGATCGGGCCTGTAGCTCAGCCGGTTAGAGTACATCCCTGATAAGGATGGGGTCGGTGGTTCGAGTCCACCCAGGCCCATTTTGTCTGCAAGTGGCTTGCCCTAGACAAAATGAAAAACACTGATAAAAGAAAAAGGGGGGATTAGCTCAGCTGGTAGAGCACCTGCTTTGCAAGCAGGGGGTCAGCGGTTCGAACCCGCTATCCTCCAGAATACAAAGATAGCAGATAAGTAAACACAAAAACGCTTGCGATAGGCGCGTAGCTCAATGGTAGAGCACTACCCCGACACGGTAGGGGTTGGCGGTTCAA
Source organism: Nanipora kamurai (assembly GCA_036872915.1). Lineage (NCBI taxonomy): Eukaryota > Metazoa > Cnidaria > Anthozoa > Scleralcyonacea > Helioporidae > Nanipora > Nanipora kamurai. The sequence goes on along the minus strand of JBAHVQ010009061.1, from coordinate 41,363 downwards.
ATCCGCCCGTGCCTATGCAGTGCGTCGTCATCGTCTGTGTAGACAGGTTTGGACATAGCGAGGTTGCGCTGATAGTTTTTCTATCACCATAAGGTGTCTGTATGCCATAATCAATCGACCAAGGAGCCGATATAGCGAGAAGACCGAGAACAAATAATCACTCTACGAGTGAAAAAAACACCCAGAAAGTAAACGAAGCCATCACTAGCGAAAGCGTGCTGTTGCTTGATGAAGAAGGACAACAAATGGGCGTATATGCTACTGCTGAGGCTATTTCTCTCGCTTATGAGAGGGGCTATGACTTAGTTGAAGTAAGCGGCAAGCAAAACCCGCCCACCTGCAAAATGCTTGACTATGGAAAGTATAAGTATAGGGTGAGTAAGCGCCAGCATGAGGCCAGAAAAAAGCAAAAGCAGATCCTTATCAAAGAGATAAAGTTTCGCCCGAAAACCGAAGAACACGATTTCCAATTCAAACGGAAACGTGCCGAGCAGTTTTTGTGCGCTGGAAACAAGGTTAAGGTATCAGTCCAATTCAGGGGACGAGAACTCAATTACAAAGAGATAGGTCTCGCCTCAGCGACACGTTTTGCAGAAGAACTCAAGGAATTTGGCTCTCCAGAACAAGCGCCAAAGTTTGAGGGGCGAGTTATTGCTTTTGTCATTTCTCCCCACAAAAAATAGCAGGATTGGCAGCATACAGTCGGTGTAGAGATGGGTATGTAGAGCATATATGCAGAGTAACAATAGATGATCTCCCAGCGGAGATACAGCACACACAATACAAACTAAACCGCCTAAACCTATAGGCAATAAACCTAGGCTGATATCACAAAAAAAATAATGGCAACAAAAAATAAACTCAAAACAAAGAAATCGGCAGCCAAGCGCTTTTCTTTTACTGGATCAGGAAAAATAAAGCGAAAGCAGGCTTTTTTGCGCCATGGTATGCGCAAGAGAACTACAGCGCAAAAGCGTAAATTGCGCCAAGGTGCGCTGATTGCTGCCCCCGACTGCGCTGCAGTAAAGCGTATGCTCCCCTAAATTCGGAGCTAGGCTAGTCCAAAGCCTAGAGAAAGCAGAGCATGCAAGGCGACAAATAGAGCATTTATGCCTCCAATGCATATCCATAACGCAAAAATACATTACAGAGAAAGCACACATTAGCATTACCCTAGAGATCTAAATTATGAGAGTAAAACGAGCAGTACACGCCAAAAAAAAGAAAAAAGCCTATTTTGCCGCAGCTAAGGGATACAGAGGGGGGCGCAGCCGCCTATTGCGAACAGTCAAAGAGGCTGTCGACAGAGCACGGTGCTATGCCTATCGTGATCGTAAGGTCAAAAAGCGAGACTTCCGCAGGCTTTGGATAACACGCATCAATGCCGCTGCCCGCAGTTTTGACATGAAGTATAGCGATTTTATCCGGGGGCTCAAATTAGCCCAGGTTGATATAGATCGCAAAACTTTGGCTGGGATTGCTTTCGATGATCTTGATGCCTTCGGTAAACTGGTAGAAATTTCCAAAAAACACCTCCCGCAGCCCTCTTAGGCAAAGAGTGCCTATCAAAAACACCCCTAAGAATGGTAATTTATGGGGGTGGATCAGGTGGATCATCTAGGGGCGTTCTATACTCTCCTTCACGCCTCTATCCCCTCTATTGTCCTAGCCTTTGCACATCTTCTCTCTGAGAAGATGCCTGTCCAGCATTGCTCAGTACTTTCGAGATCACCTAGGGTGGAGAATTGTAAAAAGACCTCCTCACTCAGAAATTTTGTGCATGATATGCGGATACTGTGAGACAAGCTAAAGTTTGCCCTCAGAAACTATGCCCAGTCCCTGCAAGTGTCTATAAACTCAAGTGATCGCTCAGATCAATGCCCGTATACGCGCTCCAATTGCCCACCCTATCGAGCTGTGTGTCTTGTACCAAAAGCTGTTGAAAGGCACTGCGGGGTATCTCACGAGCGCCAAGCCTTGCCAGATGATCGGTCATAAACTGGCAGTCTATGCACCCAAAGCTAAAATACCGCATAAGGGCTACCAGATAGGCTATGGCGATTTTTGAACAGTTTGTTTTTCGGTGGAACATGGACTCGGCAAAAAACACTCCAGACATAGCCACTCCATACACCCCGCCCACCAGCACACCTTCTCGACTTACCTCGATCGAGTGGGCATAGCCGGCGGTGTGTAGCTCGTTATAAGCGGCGATCATATCTACACCAATCCAAGTCCCTTCATCTTCTGATCTGGGTTCGGCACAGGCGTGGATCACCGCATCGAATTGTCGATCAAAGGTAATGCGATAGTCATTACGACGCAATGCACGCCTTAGAGACCTTGAGATATGCAGTTCGTTGGTGTAGATCACCGCCCGTGGGTCTGGCGCCCACCACAAGATGGGTCCACCCGGGTTGAAATAGGGGAAAATACCTCGGCGGTAGGCGGCTATAAGGCGTGGAAGTTCTAAGTCTCCACCTTGGGCCAAAATACCACTTTCATGGGTTTGCTCCAAAGGGGGAAAGCCAAAATCATCGGGTGCGTGTCCCTTATGGAAGGCATGGGTATTCATACAGAGGTTGGGAGTGGGTGCTACATAAGGTAATAGGTTATCTCTGCTCTCTTTTTCCACCTATTCTTGCAATAACAGTCAGTACAGCCTGATTTTTACTCGTATCAGCCCCAAAGCAACTCTGAAGCGGTGGCTATATTCGGGATATAGACTATACACGCTGACCTGTGCTGCACTATGACGGGTTGAGCATGGGTTATAATCGAGTTGTATCGCATCATGGATCAAGCCAATTTATTGGTGAGCGCACGCAAGAGGCTAAAAACCAAGCCTATGGAAACCAAGAAACCCAGTCATTGGCGAGTGTACTGCGCAGTGGTTCGAATCCCTCCCGAAAAACGCCAGCTTGGGAGGGGTATCGAGGTGTTGTTGTGGACACCAGCTAAGAGTGAACATTGGTTCAGTTTTGGATAGTGGAAATCCCAAAGGAACGCTAGCACTGAGCGTTTTATGCCTAGCATGAAAGAAGAAGAGTTGATGTGGATCAATGAATACAAGTGTTCTGAAAGCGTTGAGCACTAACAACACCCCGGCGGGGAGCCGGGAGGGACCTGACTTCTTGGCTACTTGCTACGGCGAATCTGTTTTTCGAGCTGGTCGACATTGTCGTCGATTGCAGCATACATGCTATCGGTATTTTTAGTTTTGGATACAAACTCCTTGACCCCACCCTTGAGGTTTACCGAAACATGGTGCTCTTTGGCCTCAACGCTCAGGTGCACCTCAGCACGAAAGATAGAGGTGCTAAATTTTTCGATCTTTGATACCTTTTTGTTGACATACTCGCGGAGGGCATCGGTGAGCTCCATTTTTTGGGCAGAAATCTGTATTTCCATAATTTTAACTGTTTTGAGTGTAAGGTGTGGTAAAAGGTTTGAATGCAACTTAAGGATATGCTACAGGCATACAAAAGGCTTATTATAACCGATTTGTACAGAGGTGTAAAATAGGGGCGATATACTCTGCGTAAGGCTAGTAGCGTTGAACCTTAGCATCGACCAGTCTGCTCCAGGCATCTATGCCACCGCTCAGGTTATAGAGCCGCTCCGCTAATTCTGGGGCTGTTTGTTGCAAAATAGCAATGCTCTTTGCGCTGCGCCCTCCCTTATGACAGAGCAATACCAAGGCTCTGTTTGTGTCTGTATCAGCCAGCTCTCTCAAGTGCTCTTTTTTCGAGAAGGGGTAGTGTTCTCCGCCGATATTTGCAATATCTCTTTCGTATCCCTCACGCACATCTATCAGGCGGTGCATCACCCCCTCGGCGCGCCATTGTGCATAGCGCTCCGCTGAAAGTTGCTTGATCCGAGGAGTAGTGTCAGTGTTCTGTTCTACAGGCTTGTTGGGAGCAGGGGGTGTCTCGGGGCGAATGCTCACAATGCTCGGCTTCCTACCGCAGAGCTTGCAGTCTGGCGATTTGTGTAGCCTTATCTGGTCGGTCTTGGCACTGAGCGCATCGACAAGCAGAAGGGTATCGTACAGCGGTTGCCCAATACCGGTAATGATTTTGATCGCCTCGCTGGCCTGGAGTACACCAACCAAACCGGGGAGCACGCCAAGCACACCAGCCTCGCTGCAATCGGGGAGTGCGCTAGGCATCTGCGGAAAGAGGCAACGGTAGCAGGGGGTACCCTGCTGGGCATCGAACACGGCGAGCTGTCCTTCAAAGCGAAAAATACTGCCGTAAATGTATGGTTTGCCGGCAAAAAAGCAGGCATCGTTGAGCAGGTAGCGCAGCCCAACGCTGTCTGAGGCGTCTATGATAATATCATAGCCGGCCACCAAATCGGCAACATTGGCGGCATCGGCTTTTTCAGGATGCGCTTTGGTGCGCACATGCGGGTTGAGAGCCTGGATAAAGTTCTCGGCAGCAGCAGTTTTGCATGTACCAACCTGATCGGTGCGGTAGATCACCTGTCGCTGTAGGTTGCTCAAGTCCACCTGGTCATAATCAAGCAAGCCCAGCGTGCCTACCCCCGCTGCCGCTAGATACGAAAGAATAGGGCAACCCAATCCTCCTAGCCCCACGACCAAAACAGAGGACTCTTTGAGCCGCTCTTGCCCATTTTTCTGAGCATTCGGATTCATCTGTGGTAAGCACAAATGGCGTTGATAGCGAATGAGTTCGGTAGTAGAAAGCACGGTATACAATCGAGTTATACGAGTTTATGGACTGGGGGCGGGGTTTTATCTGGCCGTGGATACCTCTACCGCCACTAGCTCGATCAGGGGCGTGTATGCTTTTCCGTCAACAAAGCCCCGCACAAAAAACTGGTCATGGCGGGTATGCGGGTACTGCGATAAGGTGAGTGCTATGCTCTGCCCCTTTTGGGTGATGCTTGACTTCACCGCTGCGGCTCCACTAGCCTCAAGTTGCGCAGAAATACGAACCACCTCTTCTCTATTCGGCACGCATTCAACGCAGCCTGCCGCAAAACCTACTCTTATGATCCGGTATTCTATTTTGGGTGCTATCTTTTGCCAGACGAGCTGCAAGGTCTGTGCATCTGAGATCAGCTTACGGGCTTGCAAGCTCTGTGCAGTCTCTGGGGTATTGAGGTAGGGCTTGGGCGCAGTTCGCTTTCCACAAGCAACCAGGGCTATGTGCAGTATGCACACCAGGAGGATCAAAACAATGCGTACCATCGGCATAGTGGGTATCAGTAAACTGGTTTGATCCGCTCTAACCCGTTGATGGTTGCGATCTTATAGGCATGGGCAACGGTGGGGTAGTTCATCACCTCGGCCAAAAAATAGTCTATTTTCCCCTTAAAGTGCAGCACTGCCTGCCCTATGTGGATCAATTCTGAGGCTCCCAGCCCTATGATATGCACCCCCAAAAGTTCCAGCGTTTCGGTGTGGAATAAAATTTTGAGCATACCCCTGGTATCACCAGCAAGGCTGGTACGGGTCAGGGCATCAAACTGGCACACCCCAGCCTCAAAGGGAATTTTATCCCGGGTCAGTTCAGCAGAGGTGCGCCCAACCGCCGAAATTTCGGGAATGGTATAGATTCCCAGCGGGCTATTGCTCAGGTTCAACTCACGGTTGTGTCCGCAGATGGCATGTTCGCCAGCACGGCGCCCCTGCTCTGCACCGGTTGAGGCCAGTGAAGGAAAGCCGATAATATCGCCCACGGCATAAATGTGCTCAAGAGCGGTGGTGTAGTTGTTCTGGTCTACATCAAGCTGGTTTCTGGCGTTGGTCTTCAGCCCGATCTGTTCTAAGTTGAGACCGTCTGTCATGCCTTGCCGCCCATTGGCGTAGAGCAGTACAGAGGTGTGGATCACCTTGCCTGAGTGCAGGCGGGTTTCTACGTGATCCTCTTTGGCAGTAATGCTCTCGTAGTCCTCGCCCAAGCGCAGGTTAATGTTCATTGCTCGCATGTGGTGCGCTAAAGTCACCGAAAGGTCTTCATCAAGAAAATTGAGCAGAACCCCCCTTGGATCAACCAGCGTCACCAGCGAGCCAAGATTGGCAAAGATAGTGGCGTATTCGCAGCCGATCACCCCGCCGCCAAACACACAAATCGAGGTTGGAATTTCCTCCAAATCCAAGATGCTATTCGAGTCGAGAATTAGCTTGCCATCAAAGGCGATATCCTCAGGGTGGTATGGGCCAGAGCCAACCGCTATCACTATCTTCTTGGCTTGTATTTCAATTGAACCAGAGCCCCCTTGGATAACGGTGAGGGTATGCGGGTCTTTGAAACGGGCGGTGCCGTTAATATAGGTGATTTGCTTTTCTCGATAGCGTTGGAAGATGTGATTGACCTTTTTTTCAATCACTACATCTTTGCGATGCATCACATCACGCATCGAATAGCCCCCCATGCCGGTCTGAAAGCCGATCATCGCTCGATTATCCAAAATTTTGATATGCTGGACGGTCTCACGTATCGCTTTGCTGGGCACGGTGCCGGTAATCAGCGAGTTGCCCCCCGGTTTAGAACTTTTTTCGATTATCACCACTCGAGCTCCCAAATTTGCAGCCTTCATCGCTGCTTTTTCCCCGGCCGGACCAGAGCCGATCACAGCTAAGTCATAACTATTAGTGGCGTCGCTATTCATGAAAATTGAGATCGGGTCTAGTGCATCTATTGCAGTGCATGTATTGTAATTGGGTTTATGCGCAACTAGATCCACACTCTACCCGAAAATAGGGTATTTGGCTAGAGCAACGCCAGAGAATAGTGCCAAAGCCCTATTTTTTGCTTATGCGAGGTCTTGCTCTGTATAGGAGAGAACTGCACCGAGAAACCCTTATCGCAATGGCATTGAACGACCTAAACGAATTTCATAGATGGTTATTTTCTTCTGCGTATCTTGACGAACACCGGAAAATATGCTTCAATTTTCCTATAGCAGCCACTCTCACAGAGTGTTTTTACTGCTTGTAATTTGTAGGGAATAACCTCTATTTTGGAGAATATGTATGTTGAAGTTTTTCAAGTCTGCAGCTCTGGTTGCGGCTTCTTCTTTTGTGGTATTGGGGAATGTTTACGCCGATGATTGTTCCGTAAAAATTAGCGGCAATGATCAGTTGCAGTTCGACAAAAAGGAAATTTCGGTACCTGCCTCGTGCGGTACGGTAAAAATTACCATGGAGCATTCGGGCAAGATGCCTGCGGCTTCTATGGGGCATAACTGGGTGCTTACCGAAACGGCAAATTTTAACCCGGTCGCTACCGCTGGGCTTAGTGCTGGTTTGCAGAATAATTATGTACCCAAAGGCGATAAGCGGGTGTTGGCGGCAACAAAAATAATCGGTGGTGGACAATCTGCCACTACTACAGTTGATGTATCGGCTCTCAAGGGCAAAGACCTGACCTACTTTTGCTCTTTTCCCGGGCACTGGGCGGTGATGAAAGGTAAGTTTGTCGTCAAATAGTGCTAACCGCTCTCACTAGCGCTCCACTCCTCGCTGGGTTGTCCATTAGGGCAGCCTAGCCGCTTCTCAGGTGTTGCTGTGCAGTTCTTCTCTTAGGCTTTACCTGTTTTAAGTGGTGTTTTTTGCCGGTAGTCGCACAAGTCAGCAATGGCGCAGGTGGGGCACTGCGGCTTGCGGGCGGTACAGACGTAGCGTCCGTGAAGGATCATCCAATGGTGGGCGGTGCTGGTAGCCCAGCGGGGCACACGGCGGCCAAGCTGAAGCTCGGTTTGTTTTTCATTATGCGCCTTTGTGATGCCTGTGCGGTTGGCTACCCGAAAAACGTGGGTATCTACGGGTATCTCGCTGTGCCCTAGCGCTACATTCAAGTAGACCCCAGCGGTCTTTGCTCCAACCCCCGGTAGTGCTTCTAACTCTTGGCGTGTCTCCGGTATCATACCGCCGTGCTGCTCTTGCAGGATTTGCGCACAGGCTCTGATGTTCTTGGCCTTGCTGTTATACAGCCCAAGGCTAGCGATACAGCTTTTGATGCGCTCTAGCGGTGCAGTGGCCATGGCTGCCGGGGTGGGTGCAAGGGCAAAGAGCCTTGGGGTAGCCTTGTTTACCCCAAGATCGGTAGATTGAGCACTGAGGATAATGGCAATCAATAGCTCAAAGCCATTGTGGTAGACCAGCTCGGTACTCGGATGAGGGTTTGCACTCTGCCACCGCCGAAAAATCTCTTCTCTCTTTTGCTGATTCACAAGAGCAATGCGAGACCGCAGATAAGTACGCTGCCTAGGCCGAATTGCAGCTTAACTCCACAGCCAGCTTTTCTCCTCTTTTTGTTTCTCTTCAAAGGATTTGATCTCTTTTTCAAATTGGAGAGACCAGCCTATATCATCAAGTCCATTGAGCAAAAAACTCTTACGGAAGGGATCAACTTCAAAGGTAATTTTCACTCCTGTAGCGGTGGTCAGGGTTTGCGTCTCTACATCGACCGAAAAGGAGCATCCCGGCTGGGCCTCGACCTCGGCAAAGAGCGCAGCCAGCTGTTCGGGATTGACCACTATGGGCAACATGCCATTCTTGTAGCAGTTGTTGTAAAAAATATCGGCATAAGAGGTGCAAACAATCACCCGAAAGCCATACTCGAGTAGTGCCCAAGGGGCGTGTTCACGGGAAGAGCCGCAACCAAAGTTATCTTCAACCACCAGAATTTTTGCTCCTGCAAATTCGGGACGGTTCAGCTCAAAATCGGGATTGAGGCTGCCATCATCACGATAACGCCAATCAAAAAAGAGGTCGCCTCCAAAGCCCGTCTTGCCAATTTTACGTAAAAACTGCTTGGGGATAATTTGATCGGTATCCACGTTTGATCGGTGCAAGGTGGCTGCAATTCCGGTGAGTTGTGTTAGTGCTTTCATGAATAGTGCCTCTGTATGCGTGTGCGTATAGTTCTGTGATTCGGCAAAAGTTCTCGTTTACATGTGGCGAACATCAACAAAGTGTCCATTGATCGCAACAGCGGCGGCCATTGCCGGGGAGACCAGGTGAGTTCTGGCTCCCTTGCCTTGTCGTCCCTCAAAGTTGCGATTCGAGGTGGAGGCACAACGGCGACCAGCAGCGAGAATATCATCATTCATGCCCAAGCACATGGAGCACCCCGGGTCACGCCATTCGCAACCGGCTTTCTTGAAAATGGCATCAAGCCCCTCGGCCTCGGCCTGTTCTTTGATCAGTCCTGATCCGGGCACAATAATCGCCTCTATGTTCGGGGCAATGCTCTTGCCTTCCATAATGCTGGCAACCACTCGCAAATCTTCAATACGGGCGTTGGTGCACGAGCCAATAAAGACAAAATCTGGGCGTATATCCGTCATCTTCTCGCCGCCTTCAAGCCCCATATAGGCAAGAGCCTTCTGGCACGAGGCGCGCTTGATCGGATCTGCAAAGTCTTCGGGCTTGGGCACCCTATCGGTCACGGAGACCACCTGCTCGGGCGATGTTCCCCAGGTGACCTGTGGTTTGAGATCCTCTGCGGTAATGATCACTGTCTTATCATAGTGTGCACCCTGATCGGTATAAAGCCTTTTCCAGGATTTCATCGCCTCCTTCCAAGCCTCGCCCTTGGGGGCTCTAGGTTTGCTACGCAAGTATTCAAAAGTGGTCTCATCTGGAGCCACCATGCCAGCACGAGCTCCACCTTCAATTGCCATATTGCACAGGGTCATACGCCCCTCCATAGAAAGCCCTTCAACCGCTTTGCCGGTATACTCGATCACATAACCATTTCCGCCAGCTACACCAGTTTTACCGATTACCGCTAGGGTCATATCTTTAGCGGTCACGCCTTGGGGCAGCTCGCAATCGAAATGCACATTCATGGTTTTCGATTTGAACTGCTGGAGGGTTTGGGTGGCGAGCACGTGCTCAACCTCAGAGGTGCCTATTCCAAAGGATAAGGTGCCAAAAGCACCATGGGTGGCGGTGTGGCTATCTCCACAAACAATTACCATGCCCGGCTGGGTAATGCCCTGTTCTGGAGCAATCACATGAACAATGCCCTGGCGTTGATCGTCGAGATCAAATAGCTCTATGCTGTGCTCTGCACAATTTTTGCGAAGGGTTTCCACCTGCAAGCGAGCCACCGCATCGGCAATTTCAAGGTGACGATTCTTGGTGGGAATGCTGTGATCAAGGGTAGCCTTTGTTTTCTCTTTGCGGCGTACAGAGCGCCCATTGAGCATCAACCCCTCAAAAGCTTGAGGGCTGGTGACCTCATGCACCAGTTGCAGATCAACATAAATCAGGGATACCTCGCCTTCTTTTTCTCGTACAAGGTTGTTATTCCATATTTTTTCGTAAAGTGTTTGCGCTGCCATAGTCGCTTGCCGATATTGGTATTGGATAGGTGTACAAGATCAAACTCTCCTATTAGTATACCACAACAGTACGGCTGTAGCTAGTGGCACGCCTAAAAAATGCACCCCATAACAGGGATACCTCATCACAGGGATTCGCGACTCCGGCGGGATCAGCGGACACAACGCACATGGTGTTTATTATCAGTGCGGGTGCGGTTGTCGGCGATCGTGCTGCCGTCGTTGAAGTCCACCCCAAGGGCGTTCGGCGTGCTGCGCGCACTGACCGTAGACGACCAATACCAAGAGGATTTGGTATTGGGAAAAGTGGTGGTGTCTATAGCCGGTCTGGAGTGGCTGCGATCAACGATGCTCGAGAGTTCTCTTTTGTTGGGAAGGCGCCAATCCGAATGCCCGGCAAAGGTCAGCCCTTCGCAGTGCCTGAGGGCATTTTCCCAAGTATAGGTTGTATTATGATCGGCGGCATCGGGGAGCTGCTGCCACATCAGCCCCGTCTTTTGATCGGTGATGGTCTCATCGCTATTGATGATAAAGCGTTTAGTCGGTTCGGTTGAAGACAAGCGCACACAACGTACATAGTGCTTACTGGTGCGGGGATCGTAGTACGAGATGCCGTTGCTGACGTCCACGTACCAAGCGCTGGAGGTATTGGACGCATAGATCGAAGACGACCAATAGGGCAAGGACTTTGTATTGGGAAAAATCGTCGTATCTATAGCCGGGTTGGTGCGACCGAAATTGGTGATGCTTTCTAACTCGTCAATTTTGGGCAACCGCCAGTCGCTGTAGCCGCCGGTAGTTTGTGCTCCGCAGTGGGTAATGGCATCGGCATGGGTTTTTCTCTCATGATTGCCGGCATCGGGGAGCTGCTCCCACATCAGCCGGGTATTGTTATCGAACACGGTTTTCTTGATGGCATCGACGGTATAGGAAGGTGTGTTGATAGTGTACTCCGAATCCTCACCAGTAGTACTGGTATAGCTCCTAGTCTGCCCTGTATCGGGGAATTTGTAGGTACCTGCTGGAATAACAATGGGGGTGTCAGTCTGCCCACCGCCGCCACCGCCGCTTGAACAAGCCGTGAGCAGCAAGAGCGCTACAGAGAGCACACAATACAGGTTTTTTTGAACATGGCTACCATTGCTAACATGGCTAGATTGTCGGAGAAAGGTTTTGAACAATGAGGTGGTACTACTTCCTTTTAATCCTACCTGCTAGCAGCATTTTGTCAAGCGAAATTAAATATACTGTTCCCCATTTTCAAGTTGACTTTAGAGCTAAAAAAATCGAAGGGTGGGTATGAAGCGAGGGCAGTATCAATCGGTAATCGCTCGCAATCAGCGTATCAAGGCACTACAAGTTGAGCATCCTAGTCTCAAAAAATCAAGTCCCGCCAAAGGACCCCTCGACTCCTCTGGATATTTGCAGTACCCTAACTGAGAATTAGGACGCCTCTGGTCTGGCTTCCGCCTCACTCCCATACTCACCTATCCGAGAAAACATACAAGATGCAAAGATTTATCTTCTGGAGCGCATTCTTGCTCTTGGGGGCCATGCCAGCCCAAGGGCGTGATGAGGGCGCACCCAATGGCTGGAATTTTGTGGTTGGTCTTGCCGCCTTCCACAACACCAGCGACCCCAAGCTCAAGCCCATAGGCAACCTTTTTGGCTCTGATACCACAAAGAATATCGAAAGCCTCACCCCCGCTAAGAGCAGCGCCTCGCAGACCACGGTGGCACCCAATGTTCAGATCACCTATACTGATAACAAAGGGCAGTGGAGCATCGGGCGGGTCCGCCCCTTTATTTTTGGTGTGGCACGCCAACAAAAACTCGAGAATAGCCGGGTGCAGCTTGCCCTGGGCTACTCCCCGGGGAGCGAGTACGACAACCTCTATGACCTCAATACCAAGCGGCGCATCACCTCTGGCGGCGAGAGCGGGGTAGCAGCCAGCTATGACTATGGTCAGCGCCGAGACCTGCTCAAATTTGGGATTGGCGCAGCATATTCTAACCGGCAACTCAACAGCGACAGCACCGCCAAATCTCACCCCGACTTGGGGCGTTCGGGCGCACGAGAGCGGCTCTCAGCAAAGCTGGGGATAGCGGTGTTCAACTATGAATACGCTAAGATCAACTTCAAAGCTATAGGTGCTGCCGATGCCTACCAGGGCACTCGCCAAAGCCTCTCTGCTTTTGTCCCCTTAGGGATATTTTTTGCGGGGGAGGCAATGTCGCTCATACTCACCTACAGCACAGAAGAGCGCAACTATACAGCAGAAAACCCAGTATTCAGCAAGAAACGAACAGAAACACAAACCGGTAGCGGACTGATCTTCAACTGGAGGATCAACACTAGTATCTCGTTCAATGGCTTTTACCGCAGCAGCAACACCAGCAGCAACATAGACTTTTTTACCACAAAATCCAGCTCGATCGGCACCGCCTTTGGCTACCATTTTTAATGGCGTTGCCAAAAGTATCATCTGGGTATTTGGGTACATTTTTTGCTCACAGCATACCAAGAATAGGCAAGACAAACTATAGCTCATCAAAAACAACCACCCAAAATAGCTAGTCAAAAGAATAGAGCATTGCCCCTTCCGTGGTTATGAAAAACCCATATCTCAAGTCAACATCACCGGATAAATCAGAACTTGCGCTCACCTACCTGCCCAAGGTAAAGAAAATTGCTCTGCACCTAGCAGCACGTTTGCCCGATCATATCTCGGTTGATGACCTGGTTCAAGTGGGTTTTCTGGGGTTGATGGAAGCGGTGAAACGCTACGATGAAACCAAGAAGGTGCAATTTTCCACCTTTGCTGAGTTTCGCATTCGTGGCGCCATGCTCGATGAACTCCGCCATCAAGACTGGACGCCGCGTTCAGCCAGAGATGCCGGCAAAAAGCTGGATAAGGCGTTTCAGTCTTTGCGGCAGCAGGGCGTGGATGATCCCAAAGATAAGCAAATTGCAAAAGAACTGGATATCCCGGTAAGAGAATTGCCAGCGTTTCTGGAAAAGGCAAAACCCTTATCGGTCTTCTCTTTGGACGCCTCGCCAAAGGGAGGGGGCGAGGATGGTAATGAAGAGGGCAGTATGCTGGATATTATCCACGTCGAGCGCGAAGATGACAGCACGCCCGTGGAGGGTTTGCTCAAAGAGGAAGGGCGGGAAAAACTGGCTCAAGCCATCACCCGCCTCACAGAGCGGGAGCAACTCGTGCTCTCGCTCTACTTTTATGAGGAATTTAACCTCAAAGAAATAGCCGCCACCCTCTCACTCACCGAATCTCGTGTTTCTCAAATACGGACCAAAGCCCTAAGCCGCTTGCGGGTATTTTTGCAAGACACCGCAACAGCAGATGAACACTAAGGTGGGTGCAGAGACAGGTCCCTTGCGCTGACCCCACAAAACCCTTAATACTCGCAAAAATTCTTGAGCAGGGTCAGCCCGGCAGTTTGGCTCTTTTCGGGGTGGAATTGCACCCCCCACACATTGTCCTTGCGCACAAAACTGCAAAAGGTCTGTTCATAGTCGGTGGTTCCCTTGCAATATGATTCGCTGCCGGGGGTATGGGCGGGGTGGCAGACATACGAATGCACAAAATAAAACCAGCTCTGGTTGGCAATACCTTCTGTCAGTGGATCAGCGCCGATCAAGTTGAGCTGATTCCAGCCCATGTGCGGCACCTTTTGCGATACCTTCAGTCGCCGCACCGCACCCGGTATCACCCCCATGCCCTGCTGCAAGCCGTGCTCGTGCCCTTCTTCAAAAAGAATTTGCATACCCACGCAAATCCCCAATACAGGCTTTCCGCTAGCGATATACTCGATCAGCGGATCGTGAAAGCCATAAGATTGCAACTGCTCTACCGCATGGGCAAAAGCACCAACACCGGGCAGCACCAGGCGGTCGCAGTCAAACAAGGCAGCGGGGGTATCGAGAATACGCGAGTTATAGCCAACCGCCTGTAGAGCATTGGCCAGATTGAACAGATTGCCCACCCTATAGTTAATGATGCCAATCACCGCCAAGCCTCCCAATCATAGCAGTCCCATATCATAAAATACCTCGCCATCATAGGACACCCTTAGTAGAGGGTAGCCTATGGGCATCACGCCTTGCGCTCGCGCTCTGCCACGCCCGGGCAAACCCCTTGAAGAGCGATTCTATGCTATGGTGGTCGTTGCTAGAATAGACTATCTCTTGGTGCAGGGTGATGCCGGCGTTGACCGCTAAGGAGTAGAAAAAGTGCTCGGTCATTTCGGTGGGAAAGCCGCCCACGCTGGGTGTGGAGAAACTTCCACGAAAAACATGATAGGCACGCCCCGAAATATCCAGGTGGGTGCTGGTTAAGGACTCGTCCATGGGTAAAAAGCAAGAGGCATAACGCCTGATTCCCACCTTGTCGCCCAAGGCCTCTCGCAGAGCCTGCCCGAGGACAATTGCCACATCTTCTATGCTATGGTGGGCGTCTATGTGCAAATCGCCGGTGCATTCTAGCTGCAGGTCCATACGCCCATGAAAGACCAGCTGATCGAGCATATGGTCAAAAAACCCTATGCCGGTGACAATCTGCCCAATCCCTTTGCCATCAAGATTCACCTCTCCGCAAATGCTGGTTTCTCGGGTCTTGCGCTCAAAAGTATATCTTCTCTCTTGCATACCGTCTGTATATCTGGTGGTGTATTGTGCTGTTGTGATCTTATTTGCATTCTAGGGGAGCTGTGCTGTTTTGTCTATTCTTGGCGAGGCAGACATTAGATTTATACGAGGGGCACTAGACCTAAGCTCACATTTTTCGTATGATAAGCAATGAGGATAGGGATAAGAGCACAGCAAACCTCAAAAAAACACAGAGCATACCCTCAGCACAACCCGCCATTTCAGCGCATTAGCCGTGAATCCAAATACCAAAGGGGCCCTGTTTATGGTCGTTGCGGGGTGCTTCTACCCAACCAGCGATATGCTGACCAAGGTGCTTTTGCAAGACTTTCAGATGAGTTTTGTGCTGCTGGTACGCACTGCCGGACTGGTTGTATTTTTGTGGCTGCTGATCCCAAACAAGAATGCGCTCTGGCGCTCTGGCAGCGCAAATCTGCGCACACTGGGAGGTCGCGCCTTGTGCGAGTTAGGGGCAACCGTATTTTTTCTGCTGGCATTGCAGCGTTTGCCGCTCTTTACCATCGGCGCTCTATTGCAGCTCATACCCATACTGATCGCTGCATTTTCTGCTTACCTCTACCGAGAACGCCTGTCTACTACCCGCCTTTTGTGTTTGGTGGTAGGGCTTTTTGGTTCCATGCTGGTGTTGCAGCTTGGTGCGGTCGCCTTCAACAGCGGTGTTGGTTGGTTGGTTCTGGGCATTGCCTGTATGATCGGGAGAGAGCTGCTGACCAAAGCCTTTTCCCCCGGCTCTTGCCCCCTGAGCATCAGTTGCTACAGCGCACTGCCGCTGCTCTGCATTGCTGCGGGTATGCTGCTGTTTGATGGCGGTGTTGCTGCTATTCCCGCCGAATATAGCCTATCGGCGATATTGCTTTTGCTGGGGAGTGCGCTCACCATGGGCATTGCCTTCTACACCGGCGTTCAAGCCATGCGCTTTGGCTCGGCGGTATTCACAGCACCTTTTCGCTACACAAGCGTTATTTGGCCAACCCTGTTTAGCCATATTATCTTTAATGAACGCACTACGCTTCTGTCTTGGGTGGGCATTGTGCTCATTACCCTGGCTGGGCTATATCTAATTTGGAGAGAACCCTCGCATGGCTAAGGCTAGTCAGACCCGAACAACCGAAAATCGCCCCTTTTCTTCGCTACGGACCATAACTAATGCCGCCTTGGCGCTTACCTTCGGTCGGGGCAAGCTATCTCCAGCCGCAAACGAGCACGAGATAGCCACGCTCAAGCGTGAACGCTTGCCCGCAACCGATACACCCGAGGGAGTAGGTCATCTGAGCTATATGCGTGCGGGTACCGCCGGCGGCGATCGGGTTATTTTTCTGCACGGCACCCCGGGTAATGCGGTGTCTTGGGCTGACTTCCTGCTCGCCCCAGAGCCTGGGTACGAATACTTTGCTCTCGACCGCCCCGGTTTTGGCGAGAGTGATCCTGCACCGATTACCGATCTGGCTACCCAAGCGGCGGCGGCGGCGGCTCTATTTCCCAAAAACAGCAAAAAGAAGGCTCTGCTGGTGGGGCATAGCTATGGGGTGGGGGTGGCTATCCGGGCGGCGATGGACTATCCCCAGCGTATCTCTGGGCTCCTGTTGAGCGGATCGCCGCTTGACCCCAATTTAGAGACAACTCTGCTCATCCAAAAACTAGCAACACGAATCAGCAGACTGCTCCCCACCGAGATAGCCAACAGCAATGCTGAGCTCCTGGATTACCGCCAAGAGCTGCTGGCAGTACGCAATGGCTTGGGCTGGTTGCAGCACCCCATGACCTTTATCCACGGTACCAGAGATATTGAGGTTCCCTTTGAGAACATGAACTATATCCAGCGCATGTGCACCGCCAATCCACAGGCACGCTACAAGGTGCTGATAGACTATCCGCATTACCTGCCTTGGATGGCCTTAGAACACCTGCAAGAGGCACTACGCAGCCTGATGCAGAGAGTTTAGAAAACTAAGGTGCACTAGAGAAACTCTGCTATCAAGATGGCAATATCCTTACCTCTAGCTTAATTTCAAATCGGCTGGTGCGAGTGCGCCTGAGCTGCGGTGAACAAGAGTTTACCCCCTAGCTCTTCTGAGCATCCTCTAGCCCTCACCCGCCTTTGCCTGCCCCTTTCCTCTTGATGCGAGGAGAAGATTAAGAAGGCTCAACCCCTAGATGAGGGCGGATAATCCGCAAGCCATTTTTTTCATATTCTATATGGAATAGAGAGTCCGCACAAGCGGCAACACTCTCTTGATTATGCGAGGAAAATAAAACGGTGCAGCCCTGCTCTGCCACTGCCTCTCGCAGCATTTCCTGCACTCTGCCCTCGCTTTCTCGATCTAACCCCACAAAGGGCTCATCAAGCAAAATATAGGGGCGGCGGCCTATCACCTTGCTTGTAGCTTTCGCTTTGGTTGTGCGCTCTGTGTCCAGGGGAGCCGCCCTCAGCAGTGTGCGGCAGAGGGCTACCCGCTGATTTTGCCCGCCTGAGAGCTGGCTAGGGAACTTGTCTGATACTCCCTGCAGCCCCAAACGCAGCAGGTTCTGCTCAATTTTTGCTCGTATTGCCGGTTTGGGGCGCAGGCTAGCGCAAACCCCAAGGGCAATGTTCTGCATAACGCTCAGGTGAGCAAACAGGTTGTTCTGCTGGAAGAGCAGCGAAACGGGAAAATCTGCCGGCGAGACCCCCACCACAGAGCGATTGCCAAAGCGTATATCCCCGCTTTCTGGTTGCAAAAACCCAGACAGCAAAAAGAGTAGGGTTGATTTGCCTACGCCGCTGGGACCCATGAGGGCGTGTATGCGTTGCTCTGCTAGCTGCAGATCAAAATAGAACCCTTTGCCTCTATCCTCACTTTGAGCCGATTGTGGATAGGCAAAGCATAGTTTTTCGCAGCAGATCACCCTGTCTCCTTGTGTATCACCGAATCGAGCTTGTACCGATCAGCCAGCACAAAAAAGACTATCCCTAGCAGGCATAAGATCGCTGCCACAAACAAGCCCTCCGAATTGCGGTAGTTGCCCATCAGGCGAGAGACCAGCAGAGGTAGAGTGGCAAAATCTTGGCTACCAAAGAGGCTAATAGCGGTAATATCCCCCAGCGAAAGTGCCGCCACCAGCGCCCAAGCCTTACGTATCGGTGCACGGTTGATAATCAGATCAACAGAGGCAAAGGATCGCCAAATGCCCAAGCCGAGAGACTGGCGGAGCATGGCATATTTGCGATGGGCTAAACGCAGGTCTTCTGACAGCATGTAATGGGCGAAGGGAATGCCCATAATGGCGTTGATCAGCACCACCGCCGCATAAGAAGAAAAGCCGGGAATACCAACATTATACTGCACAATAAACAGCCCCGCCCCAAGGAAAATAGGCGAGAAAAACAGCGGCAAAGCCGGCAGTTTTTGGGCAAACCGGTTTGCGGCTGTGGTGGTATTCTGCCAGCTATAGCCCTCACGGAAGGAGAGATTGGCGCAGACCACCACCACCAGAGACAAGGTGGCCGCGAGTATCGCTATGCCAATGCTATTGCCCAAGGCATGCCAGAAGGGCATTTGTCCGACTACCTCCAGCGCAGAAGGCGAAAATAGCCCAACAAAAATGGAAACAAAGGGCAGTACAATCGCTGCCAGCAACAGAGCCAGTCCAGCAAGAATAAGGGGGTGGCGTGGTTTCTGGAAACCTATCTGGGCGAGTATTTTCTCATCGGCTTGTCTAATGTTAGGGGTGCGATCACGCCGAATGAAGACCACAAAAATGAGCACAAACACCACAACCTGGAAAAAAGCGGCGAGGGCCGCCCGGGGAAAGTCAAACTCATAACGCAAGGCCTGGTAGATTTCTACCTCCAGCGTGTTGGTGCCCGGACCCTTGCCCAGGGTGAGCACCAGGGCAAAGCTGGAAAAGCACATCAAAAATATGAGCACACCCGCCTGCAGCATACGAGGGGCAAGGTAGGGCCAGTAGAGTGCCCGCCAAGCCGTCCAGCCCCACCTGATCCTCCACATATTGGGGGCAAATTGCCGCAAGAGCAACAGGTTCTGCGAGGGAATGCCCAGCAACGCGTGGTACAAAAGCAAGGTAGCAAAGGGTATGTTCAAAAAGCTATGCCCCAGCAGTATACCCACCAGACCATAGCGAAAGCCGGGGTAGTCTACCCCCAGCAGCCCCAAAAAAAGGGCAACTATGCCTTCCCGCCCGTAAAACTCAACTATAGTCAGGGCAACCACAATCGAGGGGAGGGTAAAGCAAACCCCTAAGAGGGGAATAAGGCAGTGGCGCAACCAAGCCGCCGAATAAAAGAGTACAAAAGCAAAGCCAACCCCACAGAGCACACTGACCCCCGCAGAGAGACTAGATTGCACTAGGGTAAAGCGCAGGAAGGGCGCGGAGACAAACTGCCAGAGATTCGCCAGCTGGCTATTGCCCCCACTGCCGACGGTGGTAAGCTGCATGAACATAGCACCGGCAGAAAAAACAATCGGCAAGAGGAACAGGGCTAGCAGAGCCATGGCAAGGCTATGATAGGCAATTTTCAACGCCGCCTCTGCTTATCTGGTATACCCCCCATTTATTTTTGGTGTGGCTCACTGGCTCAGGCTGTTTTTCCACTCGGCGGTCCAAGCCTTGCGGTTTTTGGCGACCACCGCTGGGTCAAGGTAAACGCTCTTTTTGGGGTAAATACCCTCATCAAAGCCTGCTGGCAGGGGAGTCTCGGACACCGGGAGCATCCACTGGGTGGTGGGCAGGACTTCTTGTGCCTTGTGCGAGATCAAAAACTTCAAGAAACGCTGCGCCAATTCGGGCTGCTGAGTCGAGGCGAGTATTCCAGCCACCTCGACTTGCAGGTAGTTGCCCTCCTCGAATAAAAGTGCAGCATAATCATCTGTCTCCTCTGCCAAGCGGTGGTAGCTAGGCGAGGTGGTGTAGCTGAGCACCATGTCTGCCTCACCCTTCAAAAATAGGTTATAGGCGTCTGACCAGCCTTTGGTGACGGTGAGGATCTTGGGGCTCAGTTCTTGCCATTTCTTGGCAGCTTGCTCTGCGTAGAGCTGCTTGACCCAGAGCATCAATCCCAATCCGGGGGTGGAGAGCCTTGGGTCTTGGATAATGATGCTCCCATTTTTTGCGGCGATCAGATCGGCAAAGGAGCCGGGTGGGTTGGCGAGGACACTCTTTTTGTAAACAAAGGCAAACCAGCCGTAATCATAGGGGAGAAAAAAGTCGTCATTCCAAGCGATGGGAGTCCTCAGAGCTCCGGTATAGACCTTATGCTGGGTAAAGAGCCCTGATTGTGCTGCCTCGGCGGTGAGGTTGCTGTCTAAACCCAAAGCCACATCTGCTTTGGGGTTATTCTTCTCAAGCCGTATTTTAGTCAGGATTTCAGCACCGTCGCTCAGTCCCACCAGATTCAGTGTACAGTCGCATTCGGCTTCAAAAGATTTTTTGAGCACTGGTCCGGGCCCCCAGTCGCTGACAAAGCTATCGTAGGTGTATACACTCAGGGTATCCTGTGCAAAAAGCGAAGGGAGGCTTGCCCCAAAAAAGGTCAGCGCACAAAATGCGCAACGGCGCAAAATGAGTCTGGTGAGTCTAGCTATTTTCATGAATCTCCGTAAGAATAAAGGTATCGGTACAATACGGAGCAATGCGAGGCAAAACGAGGATGGCGCAGAACACCCACCACAGATCAGACTCAATTCCTCCGCCGTTATTACACGTGTCAGGTTCACGGGTTAGTCTTTGGCATAGGGAAGGTTGCACCACCCCAGCCATGCTTCTCAGCCTGTAGCACCCCGTTGAGCTTATTTTTCATTCTGAGGGACTTATGTCGCCCTGTCAAGTGAGAGGGATATATTTTGCAAGTGAGGGATATATTTTATAAAATTGAGCACAGCATTAAATGCATATCACCACAAAAATGCCATGCCCCTGACAAGAACCCTCATCAACCGTAGCTATCCACTGATCGCACCGCTGGTATTCTGGGCGACCCGTAAAGATCCGGAGAAGGCGCACGCCTATTTTGTGGCTGTGCTGGAGGGGCTAAGGCGTGTCGGTGGTTTATCGCTCTTGCAGGAAAAGATGCCTGTGCCCTGCGAGCTGTTCGGTATTGCCAATGCGGCCGGCATGAACAAAAATGGCGAGATTCACCCATTGAGCCTGCAAGCCTTGGGCTTTAACCGCTGTGTGATCGGCAGCGTGACAGCAGAGGCTTGGGCAGGCAATCCCAAGCCCCGCTGCTTCCGTTTTGCCCACTCTGGGAGCATGATCAACCGCCTTGGGTTGCCGGGGCTAGGCGCAGCAGCGGTGGGCGAGAAGATACGCCGATTTGGCGAGCACGACATGCCGATTAGCATTAACCTGATGGCAACCCCAAAGCCCGATATGAGTCTGACCGAGCAGGTAAAAGATGTGCAAACTTCGGTGCGGCTGCTGCGTGATCTCCCGAATATCGACCGCTTCGAGCTGAACATCGCCTGCCCCAACACCGGTAAGGATATGCAGAGTGCAGCAGCAGCACCTGACAAACGCCAAGAATATCAGGATAATCTCTCCACCCTCCTTGCTGCACTTCAGGCAGAGCTACGGGAACAGCAGAGTATGAGCGTCAAGGTCTCCCCCGATATGACCCCGGAGCAACAAGAAAATATAGTGCAAGAGTGCATTGACGGTGGGGTGAGTGAGATCATCGCCTGCAATACCACCACCTCACGACCAGCGGGATATTTTGATCTTGAGGGTACACAAAGAGGTGGCGCTAGCGGCAATGCTCTTTATGAACGTGCCTTTGAGGTGCAAAAACGGATATTCTTTCAGATACCAGCAAAAAAACGCATCATCATCACCGCCTGTGGGGGGTTAGACAGTGCCCTCAAGCTCAAGGCCTGTCGGATATACCAGTGCCGCAGTATCCAGCTTTACACCCCGCTTATTTTTGAGGGACCGGGGCTACTCAGCCGCATTCGGCAGTATATCCTTGAATCTGAAGACAATACCCGGTAAGATACACCGAATTATGCCCGAACTGCCCGAGGTAGAAACCATCACCCGCCAGCTCGCCCCCCAGCTGATCGGGAGGCGCATAGTCGAAGTGCAGCCCTATTGCCCCAAGGTCCTCACGCCCGCACACGAAGACTTTTCCGAGTTGGTACGCCATATCCGCATAACAGAGGTCTACCGGCGGGCGAAGTATATCGTCTTTACCCTAGAGACTGGATGTCGCATCATCACCCACCTGCGTATGACCGGCAAGTACTCGCTAGGAGAATCAGAAAGGGTAGGAAAGTACGACCGCCTGCACTTGCAGCTTGATACGGGCATTCGCCTAGTATATCACGATATGCGGCGATTTGGCACGATTGCCTGCCTCAGCGGTGAAGAATGGGAAAGCAAAGAGCGTGCACTGGGTATAGAGCCGCTAACCGCCGATTTCACAACAAAAGCTTGTCTAGCTCTGTTTGGCACCTGTAAGACAACCATCAAGGCACTGCTCCTCGACCAGCGCAAAATTGCTGGTATTGGGAATATCTACGCCTCCGAGGCTCTCTTTGGCAGCAGTATTCACCCCCTACGCACAGCAAACACACTCAAGTGCAAGGAGGTTGCCCGCCTAGTCGCGCAGATCAAGGCGGTGCTTACACAAGCCATTAAAAATAACGGGACTACGATCGCCAACTTTCGGGCGGTCGACGAAAAGAGCGGCGAGTTTCAAAATTTTCTCCGGGTTTACGGCAAGGCCGGGCAGCCCTGTACCGCCTGCACTACACCGATCGAGCGCATAGTGCAACAGCAGCGCAGCACCTTCTTTTGTCCCAACTGCCAGCAGTGAATAGAGCCAGACCGAACACATCGACTTGGGGCTGGCACCTAATAATTTTCTTTGAGCAGGGATTTGAGGTCTGCTAAGAGTAGTTTTGGATATCCGATGTTGAACCGCCATTCGCACTCTTTGAGGAACAACTCGAAATACTCCTTGGGTATACCGTTAAATTTTCTCATATGCCTTTTTGCTTGATTCCAAAAGTTCTCAATGCCGTTAATATGCTTCCTATCTTGAGCAAAATGTTCGCTATGATTGATCCGGTGGCGCTTAAACTCAGATACATCAAGAGCATTGTAAGAGCGAAAGCTATCGGTATACACAATACTGTCAGGCTTTATTGTATAAGGATAATGGGCATCAAGGTCTTTGTGGTAGCATCAGCAATGATCTGAGGACAAACCTTTCCTCCACGCTTGAGAATGCCAAATACAACAACCTTTCTGCCGGCTCCTCTACCTCCCCTATCTTTACAACAGTGCCTTTGCGAACACCTCCAAACTAGCTTTCCTCCAGCTCAACCGAACCATACAATTGATCATGACGCTGCTGTTGTTTCAGTGCAATTTTAACACGCAAATTGTGAAAAATCGAATGCCTGTATTGCGATGAACTCCGCTCAATTCTACCGCTGTTCTGGCAATTGAACCTGCAACAAAGTATTTCATCAATTCTAGTTGCTTGTTTCTCTTTAGTTTACAATGCTTTATGTACATAATGACAACCTAAGATCTGCAATGTTAGGTGTCAGCCCCTAGATTTGTATGTCCTCGGCACTGGTGTTGGGTAGAGAATCCGAATCCTCATGTTCTAGCAGGAATCTGTGTGCTTGCATTGGAGAACTTTCGTTGATATGGGATGCAAGAGCATTTGTAGAGTTATCTTTTTTGAGCCCGTCCTGCTTTTTGATACTGGCACGCATATAGCCCGCAAACAAATCACGCAATTTTATATCGCTAATGGTATGTGAACACGAATCGATCTGCTTTGGTAGTGCATTATATTCAGCCCCATCGGCTCTCACCTCAACACATTTATTTTCAGAATTAGGCTCTGTTGCTGGCTGACCTTTTGCCGTTGGAGAAAAATTGGGAGGAAAATAGCGTGTAGCAAAGCGGAGCTGGCGGATACGATCAGACTGCATGCTGCGATTGATGTTTTTGACGATCTGGGACTCACGAACTCGAAAAAATTCGGAATATGCCGCATCGGCAACATGAATGAGAAGGGTGTGCCCTACAAGCTTGTGGGGGCGGGTTTCTAGCGCAAGAGGCTTGCCCACCACCACCGACCAGTGCTTTTGAAGAAAATGTATGTCCAAAACACCGGATAATCCACGAGATCTGAGCTGTGATTCCAGCTCGTGCTGCAAGGACCTGAGCGGTTTTGTCTCGCTTTGTGTAGTAGCACTTTCGGTATGCACTGCACTATGGGCACCAAACCTCATAAAAAAGACTCCCAAAAAATACAGCCGTCAGAGCAGAGCAACACTATATCGGCTGCCGGGTTAGAACTCAAATTTTTGGAGGAGTTCATTCATCAATAGAATGAAGGCAATACTCCCGATGCTATCTCGATTGTAGCTAATCACCGAAGTTTTGAGATCGCTAGCAAGGCTAATGTTGCTATCCATGGGGATAATCGTCTCAAACACAGCATCTGACAGATTTGCATAGAGTATGGAAGAGGTCTTCTGGTGGGCTTGATTAGCTTGATCAAAAAAAGTGAGCAGTATGCCAGCGAGCTTTATGTCTCTGCGTGGATATTTAGCCTGAAAAGCACGAAACGAGGTGATGTAATACTTGATCGAGTTGATCGACAAGTTTTCACATTGTGTCGGCAGGATAATGTAATCTGAGGCATAGAGTGCATTCATAGAAAGGTTATCCATGGATGCCGGTGCATCAAGCACCACTATATCGAATTTGTCTAAATTGTTGGCAAAAACATTGTGCAATAGGTCATGCGAGCCCATATACTCATCAAGGAAGAGTTTTTCCTCATAGCTGTTAATGTTTGAGGTAATGACACTCAGGTTTTCATGCTCTTGAGTTGGCGTGACCAGATCAGTAAAGTTTACCGCAGGGTCAGAAAACAGCTCTCGGGTACCCATGGTGCTCTCCGGCAATCCAAAAGAATACTTTACGCTGCTCTGCGGGTCTAAATCAACCAGCAACACAGAATACCCCCCCACGGCAAAGGCCATGGCTAGGTTGACTGAAGAGGTTGTTTTGCCAACACCTCCCTTTTGGCTGGAAAAACAAATTATTTTGGCCATAATTTTTTGGAAACTATCCCAAGAAATCGTTCAATTCGATACAAAATTGACAAAGTGCAAACGCTGAGCGATCAGTACGCATTAAAAATACAACTGCACGAAGTACCCTTATAATTGTAGGGGCAAAGAAGCTGTGCTGTCAACGCTTGAGGAAAATCTACCAATGCCGACCAGCTATCAGGAAACTATGCTCTGATATTGTATCAAGCGCTACCGATATATCATATTGCCCCAATTGGCACGATCTTAAAAATGCTGGCGGGCATCGCTCTCATTTTCGCTATCAACATGCGGCACCAGAGCCTTGAGTAAATTTTTCATGTGCAGGATACCAGCTGGAGCGCCATCTTTAGTGATGAGGTAGCTCTTATCTACCTCACCTTCAGAGAGCGATATAATGTCTTCCAAAGTGGTCTCGCCGCTGATGTGAGCAATATCGCTAGGTACTTCGCTTGGTAAGGGCTGCATCACCGAATATGCTCGTATCACTCGTGCTCGGTTAATTTCGCTGACGAAGTCTTTAATGTATGGATCTTTGGGGTGTAGGACTATGTGTTGTGGGTCGCCCTGCTGCACAATTTCACCATCTTTGAGAATAACCAGATGATCGGCAAGTTTGAGCGATTCATCAAGATCATGGGTGATAAAGATAATCGTTTTATGCAAATCCTGCTGCAATTCAATCAGCAAATCCTGCATATGCGTACGGATCAGGGGATCGAGTGCCGAGAAGGCCTCATCCATAAGCATGATATCAGAGTCTGAGGTCAGGGCACGGGCCAGCCCAACTCGTTGTTGCATACCACCGGAAAGTTCGCTGGGATAATTTTCTTCAAAACCCTGTAGACCAACACGCTCGATCCAACGGCGAGCATCTGCATATCCAGCCTCAACATTGCCCCGCACCCGCCGTGAAAGCACCACATTATCCAGCACAGAACGGTGCGGAAAAAGCCCAAAACGCTGGAACACCATCGACATTTCATAGCGCCGCAGTTCTTGCAGTCCAGACTTGTCAAGCTGCATCACATCTTTGCCGGAGACCACTATATTGCCTGAGGTTGGCTCTATCAATCGATTGAGGTGGCGAATGAGGGTAGATTTGCCCGAACCAGACAGCCCCATGATCACCGTAACCTCTCCGGCTTTCATGTCTATGTTGATATCTTTGAGGGCCAGCACATGGTTATGCTTGTCCAACAGCTCGC
This sequence comes from Nanipora kamurai, assembly GCA_036872915.1. Classification (NCBI taxonomy): domain Eukaryota; kingdom Metazoa; phylum Cnidaria; class Anthozoa; order Scleralcyonacea; family Helioporidae; genus Nanipora; species Nanipora kamurai. Next base: position 15,060 of record JBAHVQ010009061.1, on the reverse strand, counting down.
TTTTGCCCATGCCGGCAATCACCTGGGGCAAGATTTCTTGAGGAGAATCGCCAAAAATCTTGTACAGAGAGCGTACCGATACTTTAACCGTTTCTACAGCGGAGTTATCTGAAGTTGACATAAGGATCAGGGTTGTACCTTGTGTACCCTACTGAGGGTTTGTTTGCTCACTCGATCTAACAGAATAGCGAGTATGACAATACACAGTCCAGAAACCAAGCCAACGCCTAGCTCTAGATTGCGAATACCCCGCAAAACAAGAACGCCCAGTCCAGGTGCAGAAACCAAGGAGGCGATAACCACCATAGCCAGAGACATCATGATAGTCTGGTTAATACCAGCCATAATGTTGGGTAGTGCGAGGGGAACCTCAACACGTAGTAGTTTTTGTCGTGCGCTCATGCCGAAGGCATCGGCAGCTTCAAGCACATCTTGATCCACCAGCCGAATGCCCAGATCTGTCAGACGAATAACTGGCACTATGGCATATAAAATAATAGCAATGCCGTACAATCGAGATTCGGTGACGCTAAAGAGGAAAATAAGCGGAATGAGGTAGACGAAGGTTGGCAAGGTTTGCAATATATCCAGCACCGGAATCATGCCCTTTTGAAACCGGTTGTACTTAGACATAGCCACCCCGATAGGCACTCCCAGAATAACACTGATCGTAGTACACACAAAAATGATCGCTAGGGTTTGGGTAGCAGCGACATAGTGGTCGATAAACATCATAAAACTCATCGCTGCCAGCACCAGCATAACCACTTTGATCGAGCGTGCACAAGCATAGGTGAGCGCGAGCAATAGAGGAATGAGTACAAACCAAGGCAGTGCGTCTGCTCCGGCAAGTGCCCCGTCTAAAAACCAGTTGAGCGGTGCGGTAATGGGATCGAGTACCAGCTGTATGGCCTCTTTTGTATCCAGAAAGAGGCGTTCAAGCCAAGCGGTAAGGTCTCGGGTGCGAGGTACAGCCGTACAAGCCGCATTCAGCTCGTCCAGCGAGGGAAAAGGAAGGGGTGCCTCTTCAGCATCCTTGCTAGAGACCTGCGCCAAAAGTTGCGCCATACTGGTGGGTCCAGTATCGCCGCCTCCACACCATTTTTTTAATCCTAGGGTTTCAAATAGTCCGTCGTAGTATGACATAACTTATGTGGGGAACAAGTCGCTCTCATGCCCTGCCCACACACCATGAGTACGCAGGCAGGATTCGCAGAGTTTTTGGAAAACTCTAGCAGGATAGCTAGAGCAACTTAGCGAGCTTGCGCCGTGCAGAGTTACTCAACCAGCTTGACCAAACATCTTTGTAGTTTTGGATAAAGTAGACCGCTGCTTCGTCAGTAGAGGCGCTCTTCGCTTGCTTCCACGACAAGATTTCCCCCATAACCTTATTGCTAAAGCCAAATTGAGTCATCAGCTTGTAGACCTCTGGGTTTTTTGAGGCAAAATCGGTAGTCACCGAGGTGATTACCAGGCTATTGGCATAGTCGGTGGGTTGTGGGTTAGCACAGTCTTTTTGAGCAACGCAGGCAAATCGCTCTGCATCATGTGCTCCGACATCTACCTTGACCATATCATACTTACCAAGTATGGCCGTCGGTGCCCAGTAGTACCCAAACCAAGGCTCTTTTGATTCGTATGCGGAGCCGATGGAAGCGGCGAGAGTCTCTCCTGAACCGTGATTAAAGACTTCGATTCCCTGTCCAGCCAAGTCAAATGCCTTGGCTAGGTTGTTGTTGATAATCTCGCACGCCCAACCAGATGGACAGTTATGGAAGCGAGCACCAACCTTATCTGGGTTCGCCAAAACACCATCAATTGTTTTCAATTCTGGGTGCTTATCGGCAAGATACTTGGGTATCCACCAACCCTCAACACCACCATCGGTCAGCACTTTTCCGGCGGTTTTTACCTTTCCTTCAGCCTCTAGCTTGGGATACACGGCACTGCTGAGCACCCAAAGCTCGGTGACAATGTCGGGCTTGCCCGTCTCGGCAACAGAGGTCACCGCTGGCACTGTTGAAGATGGCACAACGGCAACCTCGCAGCCATAGCCGTTTTCCATGATAAATTTAGCCACAGCAGTGACTACCTGAGCAGAAGCCCAGCTCATTTCTGTAATCGAAACATCACATTGTTTTGCACTCGCTGAGCTAGCAGAGAAAATGCCCACCGTAGCGGCGGCTAAGATGCTGAGTATATATTTTTTCATATCAATTTGTGTATAAGGTGAGAAACTCGGTGCGGGCGTCTGTCATGGTGAGTGCAAGCCTCACTAGCGCATGATATTCAAGTGGCTGGTCGCTTTATAATTTTAGGTTCAAAATATAAACGGCACCGAGTTCTTGCGACCAACGCCCAACCAGTGTCTACAGAATCGATCAGGGTCTGAAAATAACCTCCTTTCGGGTACACGACTATAAACTCTGTACTCAATAATATAGAGCACCCTGAATCTATTCTGTAAAGTACAAAAATCCATAAAATTGGATTTTTCTTTGTTATGGCGTAAAAAATGCCCTATCTAGCATGCCCCGGGGACGAATTGTCTACTCCCTTCTTTTATGCCAGTATTAACAGGGAGAACTCAGCTTTTCCCATACTCGACTTTGCTACCCATCGTGCGGCGATGCAATCCATAGATAAAGCGCTCCACCAGCTCGAAGCACACCTAAACGAGAAACACCTTGATTCTGCGGTGTTTTTGCTCTCGGATTTGAACCCAAACGATATAGGCTATCTGCTGCGCCATTTGAGAGCCGAGCAACGGGGGCAACTCTATCAGCTCCTGATCAACTTTGAGTATCTGGCCACTGTGGTGCAAGAATCCACCTTGCCGATCGCCATAGAGCTGCTGTCGGTACTGCGTGAGCAAGACACCTCCTTAGCGCAAAAAGTAATCACCCAAATTAACGCGAATGATAGAGCAAAAGTGCTGTCCGCTGCTCCCGTTGATCTCGCCGATTGGTTGCGTTCACTCACCACTCCAGGCGAGCTGCAGCGCACCGAGGCATTGCTCAAGTATCCAGAGTTTAGTGCCGGGCGGATTATGTCCTCCGGCTTTGTCTCCACAACAGCAGATACAAGTATAGATGAGGTATGGCGGCAGCTCAAAGCCGCCGAGACCAGCGAGATGATCTACTACATTTTTGTGGTTGACGCCCAGCAGCACCTGATCGGTGTGCTCTCGCTGCGTGATATGCTCCATTGTGCACCAAATCAAGCTGTATCCGATAAAATGAATACAGATGTCAAGTTTGCCCGAATTGACACCGATCAAGAAGAGGTTGTTCATCTTGTCGAGCGCTACAACCTCTCGGCCATACCGGTGCTCTCAGCACAAGACGAGTTGGTGGGAATCATTACTGTTGATGACATCATCGATATTATCCGCTACGAGGCAACCGAGGATATACTCTTCCTCGCTGGCACCAACAAAAGTGAATATGAGCTGAGTGCCCCCCACAAGAGCTTTATCAGCCGTGTTCCCTGGCTTTTGGCAGCCTTTTTAGGGGGGGTAGCCACTGTACAATCCATGAATCTTTTGCTAGACTTTATACCATACACTGTGCTGCTTGCCTTTGTGCCGGTCATTTCCGGCATGGGTGGCAACATTGGTACGCAAGCCTCGGCGATCATAGTGCGTGGTTTGGCCACCGGCAATATCAGGCCCAGCAGGGTCTGGCAGGTACTCTGGCGTGAGATGATGACCGGTGTTCTCCTGGGCTCATTTTTTGGTGGTATTTTGTTTTGTTTTGCGCAGGCGCAATTCCACGAAGTACCGCTGATCGGCATAATGGTAGGAGTAGGTATTTTTGTCTCCATTTTTATGGCCGCCTGCTTGGGAGCACTTTTGCCGATTTTTTTTCAAACGCTCAAGATAGACCCGGCTATCGCCTCTGGGCCTATTGTTTCCACACTGATAGACAACATAGGTCTCTTGGGGTATCTGACGAGCATACTCTCGATACACGCTCTTTTTTTGTAGACAGGCCATAGCAGCAGATCCATCACCACAACCACAATGACTTTATGAAAAGCCTTGCTCTCTCCCTTCTCCCCAAAAACCTCTATAGTCGTTTTTTAGGGCTATTGGCCAACCTTGAGCTGCCGCCGGAAGTTTTGCTGCCGGTATTGCGTGCCTATTCACACCACTATGGGGTCGACCTAGAGTCAATGTCAAAACCCTTGGAAGACTACAAGAGCTTTAATGATTTCTTCACCCGCACTCTCGCCGCAAACACACGGAGCATAGATACCGGAGAGAATGTGCTCTGCAGCCCGGTAGACGGCAAGGTGACCGCCTTCGGACGGGTCGAGGAAGGGCTGCTCATTCAAACCAAAAAAATATACTACAGCCTCAAGTCCTTGCTGGGCGAAGAGCACGCCCAGCGCTTTCACAAAGGCTGGTACATCGCCTTATACCTCTCCCCCGGTGATTATCACCGCATTCATGCCCCTATAGACTGCAGCATCAATGAATGCGCCTATTTTGACGGCAAGTTGTGGCCAGTTAACGCTTTTGGGTTGGAGCAAGTGCACAACCTTTATGCGATCAACGAGCGGATCGTTTCGTATTGTGAGACGGATTTCGGCAAAGTAGCCTTGGTCAAGGTGGGCGCTTTGGCCGCAGGCAAAATCAAGGTGCGCTACCATGAAATAGAGTCAAACCGCACCATAAGATCGCACTGCATTTTTCCCATACAGCCAGCGCATAAGTTTACCAAAGGTACAGAATTGGGGCACTTTGAGCTGGGCAGTGCCGTAATTTTATTGCTTGAAGAACAAATGCAGCCACGCTTCTTGGATTCTGTACGCGTTGGCAGCACCTACCTGTACGGTCAAGCCCTGGCAGAATTATCAGGCACAAAGACCATAGAAACCCCATGAACCGAAAAGTTATGAATAAAGACAAAACACAAGCTACTGCCATGTGGCGGTTGCTCCTCTGTGCCATTGCCGGACTGAGCGCCTTGGCCTACAGCCCGGTGATAGTACAATTACGCACCTACACCCCCGAATTTTTGGGACTCCCCTACACCCTCTGGACGACCCTAGCTATAGCTGCGCTGCTCATGGTGTGCGTTTTCGTTGCTGCTATAATCGCCCCCGAGGATAAATAATAACACTATGGAGAATACTATGGAGCCGTTTACCCTTGCGATACTCTTCCTCATCGCTCTCTATGCCCTTGCCCTAGTCTGGGCTATACTGAAAAGTAAAAAGCAGGCAAAGCAGGGTTCACAACGCCTTTCTGGGCTGGTGGGCATGACTACTTTTGTATCGACCCTCTTTAGCGCTTTTACCCTGATGGGTGTGCCCAATTTTTTTCGGTTGCACGGGGTTGGCACTTGGCTCTTTTTGGGGGTTACCGATATGGTAATGGCTTTTGTGGTGCTCTGGTTTGGGCTGAAGATGCGAGCCTATGCCGCCCGCAATCAGGGTGAATTTGCCGGGGTCAGCCAGGTACTCGGGAAGAGTTATAGGCTCAATAGCGCCGCTAGCGCATACTTTGCACCGGCGGTGTATATCTTGGGACTGTTCATTTTCCTTATTCCCTATGTTTCCATTCAACTACGGGGTATTTCGCTCTTTTTGGAGCAGCTCTGGGGCTGGCCGCCCGAGCTGATCGGGCTGCTGATAGTCGCCGCTATTTTTGCAGTGGTGCAGTTTGGTGGCTTTGGGGCAATTGTTAAAAGCGACATTATCCAATGGATAATCGTCTTTGGGGTCATTTGGATTGTAGGGCTGGCAGCTCTGTCGGAAATTGGCGGCTTGAGCACCGGACTGGCTACAATCAAAGAGCAGAATCCGGCGTGGCTGTCGGCACCAGGACCTAAAAATTTATTCCAGCCGCAATTTTTGATCGCATCATTTTTAGCGATTATCCTCATGCCCATCTCACAGCCCCAGCTGACCTTGCGTATAGCCCTCTTCCGCAGCAGCAAGGATCTGCGGTTGGGGGCGGCCGGGGTGGCGCTCTGTGCGTTTTTCGTCATCTTACCCACCCTGTTTGTAGGGCTGGCGGGGGCGGTGCTCACCCCGGATGCCTCGGCTGGTGAATTTTGGCAAGAAATGCTGATCGAGCGACAGGCTCCGATCATCGGCGCCTTGGCAGTCTTGGGGATAGTGGCGGCGACTATGTCTACCGCCGATTCGCAGCTCCATTCCCTCCGCCGTGAGTTTATCGCAGCCAGCTCTGCCAACTACAAGGGGCGACCATACTATGCCACAATTGTGCTGGTGATGTTTTTTAGCCTCTGCTACCTCTTTTCTATCCTGGCCTCTGGCGAGCTGGTATTCCTCGCCCGCATTAGTTTTGCTGGTACGGCTCTGCTTGCCCCCATGGTGATGATCGCCTTTCTGAGCAGAGAGCGCATGAACCTTGGGATCCCGCTGATAACCATTTGTTCTGTACTCTGCTTTTTGCTTTCGCAGCTCAAGCTGCTCCCGGCACAAGTGGGCGGTCTGCGCATGGATTTGGTGCTCATCTGCACCACCTTTGCGCTCTGTTTTTTGCTCTTTTGGCTCAATACACCCAAGCATTCTTGGCGGCATAACCACAAAAAGGCGTATTGAGATGGTGCAGAGCATGGGGAAAAATTACAAAAATATGAACTTTACAGAGCTTCCGACAGACCTCCCTAAGCCGCAGGATGATGGCGGCTGTAAACACTTAGAGGGTGCCATGATGCCCGCTATCTCACTAGCAGCGACCGCTGGCAGCCCCATTCCCCTAAACCCAGTTGACCTGAGCACATGCAGCGGCACAACACTGGTGTACATTTACCCTCTGACCGGACAGCCGGGGGTGGCACTACCCACAGGCTGGGACGCTATCCCCGGGGCACGGGGCTGCACGCCGCAATCGTGCTCGTTTCGAGACCACAAGAGCGAACTTGAGGCTTTGGGCATAGATCGTATCTTTGGTTTGAGTGTCCAGACCAGCGACTATCAGGCCGAGCTAGTAAAGCGGTTGCACCTGCCCTTTGCCCTCTTGAGCGATAGCGACTATGCCCTGACCGACGCCCTCCCCCTCCCTAGCTTCAGTGCCGATGGCGCAAGGCTCCTCAAGCGTGCGGTGCTGATCATCACCAAAGGTCGTATTCAAAAGGTGTTCTACCCCGTTTTTCCTCCCGATCAGAGCGCAGCACAGGTGATCGCTTGGTTGCAAACGCAGTATTGCCAGGACTGAACAGAAGATCGCAGATAAGATAAACACACTTTGGAGAAAAGAGATAGAGCTATGGAAAAAGAGGAACTGACCCTATTTGAAAAAATTATCCGCCGAGAGATACCAGCGGATATAGTCTATGAAGATGATCTGGTGACCGCCTTTCGGGATATTCACCCGCAAACGCCCACGCACATATTGATTATCCCCAACAAGCCTATACCCACCGCCGCTGATGTTGCCCCTGAGGACGAGGCAGCCTTGGGGCGGTTATTCATCGTGGCCGCGCGCATCGCCAGAGAAGAGGGCATAGCCGATAATGGCTATAGGCTGGTAGTCAACTGCAAAGATCATGGGAGGCAAGAGGTCTACCACCTCCACATGCACCTTTTGGGCGGGCGAGACCTGGGACCTGTACTGACAAGGCAAGGCCTATGAGAACAAACCCGCCAACACCAGGAGATGGGGCAACACCGGATATTTATACTATTCTAGACGGGCACGGCATAGTCTATCAGAAAAAAGAACACCCACCGGTGTTCACCTGTGAGGATGCCGCAGAACATATCCCCAAAGACCTCCCCGGTATAGGCTTGAAGAACTTGTTTGTAAGGGATAATAAGGGCAAACGCTATATTCTGCTGGTAGTGCCAGATGATAAACGAGTCGATCTTAAAGCCTTCAACACGGCCTATGGGGTGGGGCGATTGAGTTTTGCCTCGGCGGAAAAATTGCTGCATTTTCTGGGAGTGCAGCCCGGCTCAGCCACGCCACTGGGAGTCATTTATGACACAGAACGCAAGGTTGAAATTTGCATTGACGAGGCGATTATCCAATCTGAATTTTTGCAGTGCCACCCTCTGGTGAATACAGCGAGCTTGTGCCTGCGCTCAGCTGATCTACTGCTTTTTTTGCAGCGATTGAGCTATACCCCCCGCATCATGAATCTACCCCAACTCTGCTAAGACCACTTTTCGCTAAGTTATGCCCATGAGACCTCTATTTATGCGGCTCTACTCCTGCTTTGTGCTCATTCTTGGCTGCTCCTATGCCATAGTTTTAACCCTGCTCTTTTTTTGGGCGGTGCTACTGCCTCCTAGGCCGCGCTATTGGTTTTATGATACTATCCAGCGCTTGCTGCTCCAACCGGTGATGCGCCTGTTCTTACCCATGCCCATACGCTACAGCGAGCAGCATGTCGCACAAAGCACCCTACCCAAGCCTTATGCCATCATCAGCAACCACCTATCCTTGCTGGATATAATCGTCTATATGCTACTTTTTCCGGCAGGATTTTTGATGAAGTCTGGGCTGCGCTTCTCGCCCATTGGTGTTGGTGCTGCTCTGCTCGGCGGCATTGCCGTCGATCGCAATGACCACCAGAGCAGCCGGCGGGCGATACACCGGTTTATCGAGCGTCTGCGAGAAGGAAAAGTCTTAATTGTCTTTCCTGAGGGAACCCGTAGCCGCAGTGGAGAACTTTTGCCGTTCCAGCGTGGTCTGCTTGCCAAGCTCTATTACGAAAAGATCCCCGTGCTCGCTATCGGAATCTGGGGAACACAGCACTGCTTGCCAGCAAAAGCGCAATTTCTGCAAGGGTTTTTTCCTGTTGCTGTCACCACCGGTGCGCTACTCCAAAGCGATGATTACCCCAATGCCAAAGCCTTTGCGCAAGCCTGCTACGAGGCGGTGCAATCGGCCACTGAACAGAGCAAAATAAAGCTAAACAGCTGATAGCTCCTAGGGGGGTTGTGATTTCTCAGTACTGAATGCGTCCTGCGATGTGTTGCGGTTGATATGAAGAGAAATTTGTTGTAGAGTAATTTTATCTGACTTCAACAAGATATAACCGAGATCACTCTCCATACGCACAGAGCTCATGATACCCACAGACGAGACCCCCTTTTTCATTCCCCTCTTGCCCATGCGGGATATAGTCATTTATCCAAAAACGACTTATCCCATTTTTATCGGACGAGACAGTTCTATACGCTCTTTGGAACGCGCCCTTGCCGATGACAGGCTGATTATGGTGGTTGCGCAGCGAGATAAAGAAACAGAGTCCCCAGAACAAGACGACCTCTATGATGTGGGTACGGTGGGCAAAATAGTGCAGGTGGTTAAGATATCCAGTACCAGCTTTAAGGTGCTTTTTGAGGGCATGTTTCGGGCAAATCTAAAGCAAATAGAACATGATGAGGATGCGGGCTACAGCGCACTGGTCTCTCGCCTTGCACCCACACCACTTGAGCATGAAGACCTGTCTCAAGGTGAGGACCCGGTGCGAATGCTACACTACCTGGTCGCAGAAATACGCCAAAAACTCAAAAAACTGCCCTATAATAACGATGGAATCGCTGAGATACTCGAGCAAGAGTTCTCCCCCGATGAGCTTATCGACCGGGCGGCTACCGCCATAAAAATATCACTCGACTCCAAGCAAAAATTGCTTGAGGAAAGCAATACACTACGGCGTGCCGAGCTGCTGTATGTATTAGTGCTCAAAGAGGTCGAACAAAAGCGCATTGAAACAAAGCTGAGAGAACGCATCAAAAAACAGGTGGGCAAGACCCAACGGGAGTACTATCTCAACGAGCAACTCAAAGCGATTCAATCAGAGTTAGGCAGGAATACCGATGATGATGAAGCCGCTCTACTCACCGAGCAGGTGGAACAGTCGCCAATGCCCCAAAAGGTCAAGGCGGTCTGCGAGAAGGAAATCAAGCGACTCTCCATGATGCATCCGACCTCCGCTGAATCAGGGGTGGTCCGAACCTATCTGGATTGGCTGCTTTCACTGCCCTGGCAGAACACAACCGAGGATAACTATGACCTGCATGCCGTGCAAAAACAGCTGGATGCTGACCATTATGGATTGGAGAAAGTCAAAGAGCGCATTGTCGAGTATGTGGCAGTAGCCAAACAGGTAGGCGCCCTGAAAGGCCCGATTATCTGCCTGACTGGCCCACCGGGGGTGGGCAAGACCTCACTGGCAAAGTCAATCGCAGACGCCCTGGGGCGAAAATTCGAGAGGCTCAGTTTAGGGGGAATTCGTGATGAAGCAGAAATCCGGGGGCACAGAAGAACCTATATCGGAGCCATGCCCGGGCGGATTATCCAATCTATGAAAAAGGCCGAATCGGATAACCCAGTAATTCTACTTGATGAAATCGATAAACTGGTGCAGGGGCATATGGGCAACCCTGCCGCAGCCTTGCTTGAAGTTTTAGACCCAGAACAAAACCATACCTTTACCGATCATTACCTTGAGGTAGACTATGATCTCTCGCAAGTACTCTTTTTGTGCACATCAAATACCGAGGAGCGCATACCCCATGCGCTACACGATCGCATGGAGGTTATTCGCCTCTCCGGCTATACCGAGTTGGAGAAAAGCGAGATTCTGCGCCGGCACCTGCTCCCCAAGCAGCGTCAGGCGCATGGCTTGAGCAAGTCGGCCTTCCGGCTTTCTCGAGAGCGTGGGCAAGAGTTAATCCAACGCTACACCCGAGAGGCGGGTATTCGCGAGCTAGAGCGCACCCTAGCCAAGCTCTGCCGCAAGGCGGTGACCGAGATACAAAAGAAACCGCAAGCCGAATCAATCAGCATTACTGGCAAACGCTTGCTGACATACTTGGGTCCGCCCGTTTACAACACCCAGCAAACCGAAGAAAGCAACACGGTGGGGGTGGTCAATGGGCTCTCTTGGAGTGCGGCTGGCGGGGCGATACTGCAGATAGAGGCTATGACCATGCCGGGAAGCAAGCGTGTACAGCTCACCGGAAAACTGGGCGAGGTTATGCAAGAATCAGCACGCATAGCCAGTAGCTTTCTCAAGGCAAATGCGAATCAGCTGGGCGTATACACCGACAGTTTTGACAACATAGATTTTCATGTGCATGTGCCCGAGGGTGCCGTGCCCAAAGATGGACCTTCAGCAGGGGTTGCCCTGCTGATCGCTTTGCTTTCGGCTACTTCTCATAATCCAGTCCGCTGTGATGTAGCCATGACTGGCGAGGTGACCCTGACCGGTAAGGTTTTGGCGATTGGTGGATTGAAAGAAAAATTGTTAGCCGCTACACGGGGTAATATACAAACGGTGATTATCCCTGCTGAAAACAAAAAAGACCTGATCGAGATTCCCAAAGAGATACAAGACGCTTTGAAAATTATATCGGTCAAGCACGTGCGAGAGGCCATAGACATCGCCCTTGCACAGCCCATCATAGCCGTTGATGATGCCGATAAAATGCCTCAGGATGAAAATAATGCTGCCGACTACGATGAGGAAATTATCTCCTCACTAGAGCATGGTGTCGATGAACCGGGCGTCGGCGACATAGGGCATTTTTCTAACTAGGCGCCTTTGGAGGACGAGATAAAGCCTTTGCCTGAGCGAGACTTTTAATTCTACCAGGGGAAAATGAGCACACGGGGGTCTATCCTGCGGCAACTAGAGGAGAGCCTGAGGGTACTCTACAGGGGCGAAACATTCCTGCAAGTCGAACCAAGCGATCCGGAATGGATAGACTATTTTGAGCAACTCTTGCCCGCCGCCAAAGGGACTTTACCCTCTGCAGACACCAGAGGGGCAAAAGCTGCGATCGCAGAGCTGTTGGAACAGGCAACTGGAGCACAGAAAAACGCAGCACCCAAGCCACAAGCATTGCGGCAGGATGCGCCTTCTTCTCCACCTCCCCTGCCACAATACAGATCACCTGACCCCATACCAGAGGCTACCCCGCCGCCTAACCTCCCTTGGAATGAGGCCAACTCGCTCTCCTCGCTGCGCTTGCGGGTGCACGGTTGCCAGAAATGTCAGCTCTGCAACCATCGCCAAAAAATTGTCTTCGGGCAAGGCAATGAGTGCGCCAAACTGATGATCATAGGTGAGGGTCCCGGAGGAACCGAGGATGCCCGAGGATTAGCCTTTGTAGGCAAGGCGGGAATGCTGTTGACTGAAATGCTACTCGCGGTGGGCATCACCCGAGAAGAGATTTTTATCACCAATGCGGTTAAGTGCCACCCACCCGGGAACAGAACCCCAAAGCCCGATGAGGTGCAGACCTGCCTGCCCCTCTTGCAAAAGCAGATCGAGCTGATCCAGCCCCGCCTGCTCTTGGTCTTGGGCAATGTGGCTCTGCACGCCCTCTTCCCAGAGAGTCAAGGAATCACCAAGGTACGGGGACAACTGCTCGAATACATGAACACACCGGCACTGGTGAGTTTTCACCCAGCCTACCTCTTGAGGCGATCTGATGAGCTGGGCATAGCGTGGCAGGATTTTCGCCAATTATCAGGAATAATGGCTGAAATACTAACGAGAACACAAGCAGCCATACCAGAGTAGCATCAGGTTTTATGAGGGTTTTGATGAAAAGGGCAGCAAATTGAGCGATAGTCAGGAGTGTATCGGATAAGACCGCCGAGCCTATGAAAAAGAAGCGCAGACTGAACATTGAGTACGCTATGCCAATGGCTTTTGAGATTGAAACAAAGGCATAAAATTGCAAAATAAGCAGAATCTACAAGCATCATGAAGTCTCAGCTAAAATTTTTTAAATTCAATTTAGATATCCCAGATGAATGTGGGCAAACCTTAGAAATTACACTTTCAAGTAGAGACTTAAATTGGAACGGGATTATTTTAGAAAAAGGTTACTCTCCTTATTTTTACCCCAAAGAGGTGTATACTCCCTACTTTTATTTTGCCTTAGCGATAGATCAAGATTTAACTTGGAAAGCGCAGGTGTCTAATGAAATGGTCGATATCAAAACAACCTCAGGTGAAATTTGGATCAACCCTCCAAAATCACCCTTTTCCCACAAAATATCAGAACCTTGCTATTTTATTATTTTAGCTATCGAAGAAGACACCTTTCTAAGCGACTTCAAAAACAGTGTAGACCTGAAAAAACTGCAATTTCTTAACAATTACAACGTCCAAGACAAAACATTAAAGGGAATTATTGAGTTATTTACGATGGAAGTGCAATCAGGTGGAAAAAATGGGCTTCTTTACCTCCGTAATTTACTATCTTTGCTCAGAACGCATTATGTCAATAATTACTCTAATTTCACCAATCTACAAAATGACAGAGAACACACATCAAAATTTGGGAATCGTGAAATGGAGCTTATCCAACAGTACATTGAATCTCATTTAGACCAAAATATCACGATTGACGAGCTTGCAGAGAAACTGAGGTGCAGTAAATTTTACTTCCTTAGAGAATTCAAGAAGCTGAACGGCATTACTCCCTACCAGTATATTCTCAGCAAAAAATTAGATGAAGCAAAGCAACGCTTACTTTCCCCTCAAGAAACCATTACCTCTGTCGCCTATGACTTAGGATTTAGTGATCAAGCCCACTTTACCAGAGCCTTCAAAAATAATTTTGGTCTTACCCCCGGACAGTTCAAAAAACAAATTGCCCCATAGGAGGCTCCATGTTCTTGCAATAAACTACAAAAATTTGAGCAAGAATTAGCAATCTTTTCCTAAAATTCCTCGATAGATTACAAGTAACGGTATTGCTGATCTGTTATCTGATAGGTCCAGCATGACCAAAGTTGGAGTATATGAACTCCTTTTAACTAGGCAAGGTCAGCAATGGAGAATTGATCGCTTTAAATTCAATTCAAAATATATAGATGGGAATATGAATTTGGAGAAAACACTATGAGTGTGTATGGGACCCCAATGATTAATCAACTTTCTTGAAATATAAACTGAGGAGACAATTATGAAATTCAAAGTACTGTTTGCGATATCTTTGTGCACATTGATGCTAGCTTGCTCAAGAAGCACGCTAAAAACCTCTAATCCAGAAACAATAAAAACTGGAGGAGAGGTCAGCATAAAAAAAGTAAATTTTGACAGTGATGGCACAAACTTAGTTGGAGATCTCTATTATCCTCCAAATTATGAAGAAGGCCAGCGCTATCCTGCTGTGATTGTTTCTGGAAGTTGGACCACTGTCAAAGAGCAAATGGCAGGGTTGTATGCAAAAAACTTAGCTCAAAAAGGATACATTACCCTAGCATTTGATTTCCGCAATTTTGGAGAAAGTGGCGGAGAACCAAGGTTTTATGAAAGTCCTGATCTCAAAATATCGGACATTAAAAATGCAGCAACATTCCTTCAAAGCCAGTCTGAAGTTGAGCCTACTAAAATAGGTGCCTTGGGCATTTGTGCAGGCTCCATGTATACCCTCATGGCAGCCTCAGAAGACAAACGAATAAAAGCTGTGGTAACCTCAGCTTCGTGGCTCCACGATGCTGAAGCAGTAAAACTATTTTACGGCGGAGAAGAGGGCGTACAAGCAAAAATTAAAGCCGCCCAAATGGCAAAGAAAAAGTATAAAACTACAGGAGAGATAGAATACATTCCCAGTATTTCTACAACAGATAAGACTGCCGCAATGTATGGACCCTATGACTATTACCTGAACCCTGATAGAGGGGCGATTCCTGAATGGAGTGCTGATAAGTTTGCTGTTATGACTTGGGAAGACTGGCTAACACTTGACCCTATGCCTAGTGCAGATAAGTTAACTGCGCCAACCTTGATGATTCACTCAGATGGGGCAGTACTTCCTGACTATACAAAAAAATATTTTAATCGAATCGCTTCTACGGATAAGAAGCTTCACTGGATGGATACCGAACTCCAATCCCCTTTTCATCAATTCAGCTTTTACGATCAAAATGCAGAAGTCGATGAATCTGTTCAACAAGCTGCTATTTGGTTTAATCAAAAGTTATAATACACCATTTCCATGGAGGTCAATGGTATGGTCCGTTGACCTTCCTAATTTGTAGATCAGCGAGAACTGTTATCGCCATAGGCCGTGTCCTCAGAATGAGAATGCTCTGATAGCAGA
>JBAHVQ010007784.1:0-32212 GCA_036872915.1 Nanipora kamurai | reverse complement strand
TATGGGCTTCTTCAAAATCATATGCTGGGCTGTGATATTTCTAACAAGATTACGCTTTCCGCCTGGTTCTTCAATTGACTAAGTTCAAGTTTCCTGTTTTTCATTTCACTACGTTCAGGTTTCCTACTTCTCATTTCTTCTTTTCTATCATCCTGGACTTTTTCCTGTTTTTCCAAGTCCTACCTCATTTCTCCCTTCTTCCTGTTCTCCTTCTTATTCTTGTTTTTTCAATTCCATCCTTCCTTTCAATCTCTCTACCTCTCTTCCTTTTTCCTTTCTTTGTTACCTTCCTCTTCTCACCTTCCACCTTCTTCCTGCATTTTTTAAATAAATTTCATACTCTATCCTTTCTTTTTCGGTTCTTTCCTGCTGATTTATTACTTTCTTCTACTCTCCCACTATATACTTTAATTTACTGACATTTATGGTAAAACAAAATGATTTTCCTTACACCTTCGTATAAGAGAGCGGAATACTTAACATATCTTCGGGAATTTTAGTCAATCCTCTGTAGGTACAATAAAGTACCGTAGGATTATAATTGACATCGTAACCTTTCCTGCAAACTTTTTTCCAACTGATTGGTTTGCTGGCTGCTAAAAAAGTAAGAATTAAAAATATGTAAGTGTGGAGAACTTCTTTGTGCAACTACAAACCAGTGATCACCAGAAACGAAGAAAATCTACTTTGTCACTAGACCATAGTAAATAACCTAGTATCTATCGGTAATGAATTTGTGTTTAAGAATAGATTCAGTTGTCAAGTATGGGGCAAACAATGTTTAATTGAGGCCAAACCTCTTTTTTTCCTCGAACAAACTTCCTTTTCCGTCAGTTCAGTCACAGCTCTCCCAGCAAACTTTTCAGGTTTCGCGCATGTGATCTCTCCAACATCAGGATATCTGTGTGGATAATGTTGAAACCGGTGGATAAACGAAGCCAAGTTGCAATCGCACACAAAAGGATTTCTTCCAAGTTTCCTTAAAATGAATGACGTGGAACAGAGTTTAAGAAAGTCCTGCACATGAAATGGCTTGGATATAGGTGATGTGAAGGACGCAGTTCTATTGGTGACAATGCCGATAGAGTCACCATGCTCCCAAAGGCCTTTATAGCTCAGTTGAAAGATCACTCCACTAGATTCCCAGGGTTGTGGGTTAATGCCTAACCGGCCGAGACCAAAGAGTTACATTTTTTGCAACCGTTCCCGATTAAGTCTTATATAAATTACGTAAATATATAAATTTTGAGACTCATAAATTTATCTATACTTAATACAGACTTCATTCACATGACTGAGCGTAAATACCCAATATTTGCTTGCTGAAAGCAGTTAATTAGTTTAGACAATCTTTTGTCGTACTCACACATAACTCTGAAGTGATGTATTGAAGGCTTCTGGTGGGATATATTCAAAGCCTTGATTGCTGCAGTCAACGGTTGTCTTTTCGGGAATTATTTTACAGTCTCTCCAAGAATGTACCGCTCCTGCCGCGTAACAACCATATGCCAGTCCGAAGAAAAACTGAAGAATATAACACATGACTGTCACATCAAAGTTTCATTGTCCCATAATTGGCTCCATGATACCAGCATGTTCACGCGCAACGTGTGAAACGTATGTGACGTCATAATAGTGGGTTCTAATCATAGAATTACTAAACATAGAATTCGTGCTTGGTCACGTGACAGGGGCAAATTGAACGATAGTTTTTCCCTTACAAATCCGTCATATTGGATTTACGGATCTGGCGGCGGACTATCAAAACGTGGTTCGAAGATAAGGCTCTGCTGCTGAATTGGTTTCCTGCGAGGTGGCAAGAATACCACAGTCAAATCTAATAATCTAGTTTCATCCACATCATTCCAGTGTCAAGTAAAAAAGAAAAAAAGTCCGAAAGAACCGTGTTTATTTATTTAACAAAATAGTCCTGGAGAGAGTTCTTTTTTTAACAAAATGGCAGATTTGTATGGGCAATCTAAGGGTAAATCGAGTGAAAATGGCGACCCCCATAGTTGACACCTCCAGATCACTGATCACTGGCAAGAAGCAGTAACGTGTATTCTATGTCTAATAATTCTATGGATTTAATCAACGAGAGTGGAGCAGTGTGTGTACAACAAATTGAAGAAAGAGAAAAAGAAGCAAAGGCAATCAATAATTTTAAAATTTCAAGACAGAGTTATCCAAACGTCGTCGTTCGCCGCCATACTTCTGTCATCGAACATATCAGCTATACTTCCGTTGCCGTTTGCCACCGTACGTCCGTCATTCCTCGCTGTACTTCCGTCGTCGCTCGACGCCATTCTTCCGTTGTCGTTCATCGCCTTGCTCGTCAAACCCTTTACCATCTCCTTCGATCTCTCCAGACAACGGCGATTACTTCCCCCTCGAGATTTGCCTTGTCCCGTCATGCAGGGACTCGTGCAGGTTATCTCTTCCAAAAACTTTAAAAAAGGGCAGGATTGCGGGCTTAGTATCAGGAAATACCGAGTCGTGACGTTCCTATACTTGCAACTATTCTAATCTAATTGAGTTTCTGAAAAAGTGACGATAGAATAGCTGGTTATCAGAATACAAAAACAGAAAGGTCAAGGACGTTAACGGTTTATTTTCCGCCAGTTACATCCAGCATGCTGTAGTGATATCCTTCCATTACACTTTTCATCTCATGTCATAGTCTTCTATATAAACAAAAGGAAGTAGTAACGTTTCCACAGTGAATTTAAAACGAGTATAACAACATTGTAAGCAGGGGAAGGACAAAAAAGACGACTATCCCTCTCTAGAATTAGGTTAGAATTAGGGTTGGGATAAGGGTAGGGCTAGGATTAGGGTTACTATAAGATTGGAGCTGGGTTTCTGGTTATGGTGATGGTTGATTTAAACTTTTACCAACCTAACCTTGCAAAAGTATTTTTCCTCATCAGATGGCTTCTTATTGATTCGTTTCAGGATGGGTTAACTTCCTGTCTAATTGTGTCTGAAGTATAGACAAACAAAATGTGACTATTACTTAATTCTCTAAATTTAATTAATTTTAAGTAATTCAAGGACAGATCGAAACAGAGACAAGAGTTTTTGTTGTTTATTGTTACCAAGATATTGTTTACTCCATCAGGATCTACATTTTCTTCCTTTCTCTTTGCTTGGCGCCTTAACGAACCAGGAACAGAAAGAATTCAGTAGCTGGAGATTTATTCAGTTGTTTGATTGTTGTTGAAATTTTTGTTGTATATAATTATTATGTCGCTTTTGTTGTTATTATGATTGTTGTTATTATTATCACTGCTGTTGTTCTTGTTGCGACCACTTTGATAACCAAGAGACACTAGTGTTCATGTTTTCCATTTCTAGTTGTTTGATTGCATCTCTATATGTATGTTACCTTTTGCAACTGGAGATCAACAACGCCGTAATGATGAATAGTAATAATACACCACCAACTGATCCGCCAATAATCGGAACCATGGAGCCTAATAAAAGCGAAATATGAGAATGGAAAGGGAAAGGGTAATAATCTTACAAGTTGTTTTCGTTATTATTATTATTCAGTCTATATTTTCCCACTTTTTGTTTGGCTGAAAGACGCCTACGTCACCGGATGAGATAGTAGGGACTTTAAGCAAACACAACGAGAACGTCCTTCATACAAAAATTTAATTTTTATGAAGACAAAGAGAATGAATAATTTCATTCCCACGGATAATCCCATCAACGTTCTCGTTCCACATGCAATGTCACTTTCAACATTTTCAAATGTTTTTTTTAGATGACGTCGGGTCATGGGACGGCGAAAAATGTTCGGTGATTTTAACATCCACACAGTCAGCAGATTCTTTTGAGAGCCTTTGAAGATTTTTGGAGGTTGAAATACATACCTTAACGAACCAAAACGACATCAGTTATCCATGGTTTCATTTAAACTTTGAAATATCGACAGCTAATTAAGCCGTCACCGTTTCTGCTCACTTTGTTTTTAATGACCCCTAAACAACGGTGTCCTAAGACTTATTGAATTGCCGACGTTGCTTTGTCACAAATAATGATCAGCTCATGCGCATTGCACTTGTGAAAACCTAGTGTATTTCGTTCAGCACTTCAGTTCTGCCAAGTTTACGAAAAAAAGGTTAACAAAAAATAACACAAAAATCAAACAATTGACAATCCTAGAACTCAGTTATCAAAAAATCATAATTTGTCATCCCCTGGCAGATCGATGATTTATCTCTGTCTCTTGGGCATCGGAAAACGCAAGGGTTCTAGACTCGCTCTTCCCTGACAAATTATGAATAATTGTTGAATATTTTGCCGTATTTTGTCTTTCTCCTCACAAAAATTTCACATGAAATTATTTCATTTTATCACATTTGATCGTATGCGAATTTCTTATCACGTTGAGACATCAATTGCGCATCTATAACTAAACAGACAACGGAAAAATGAAATTTATTTGTTAAATGTTTTACACATGTCCCTTTCATGTGGTTTTCATGTGGTTCACATGGAAATAACTTCACATGTTCCAATTTTACATGTGAAATCTGGCGTGGGGAAGTTTTATAAGGGGTCTTATTTGACTGACCTTTCTTATTGTTCTCTATTTTTTCCACTTTGATTTCCTTAATACAAAGTTCTCCGTCCTTCCTTTCTTGAAACCCTGCCTTACAACGGCATTTATAACGACCCTGATACTTAACGCAAACAGCATCCTTGTGGCATTTACGGGGATCCAGCCCGCAATTCCTGGGATCTAAAAACAGAGGATATAAGATAACTATGCAGCAGGGCCAAGCGAGGGAAAGAGTCGCGGGTTCTAAACCTCCATTGCTACCACAAACGCCAAAACCGTCGCTAGAAAGTAATGAACTCTATATAAACTGGAATGCTGACCTTCCCTCAAAAATTAAGGCCAAAAGGGAGCGACATGAGCTCATTTTGGTCAGCTACTTCAACAGAAATTACATTTTATTTCACTTTTATTTTTTTAGTTACTTGAAAGTTTGAATGGTGATAGTAAAGTGAATATAGGTTTGCAAAAAGACCCCAGTATTTAGTCAAATCATCCTGAACATTCGACTTGTTTAATCAAGTTGTCTTCAGATGTTAATTGCTCTGAAGATAGGTTGGCAGCAAGTCGAAAGCTCAGCATGATTTAAATAAATATTGTGGTGTTTCTACAAACTTACATTCACGTAATTTTTTTACCATTTTTTGTTACTTCGTTATCCCACACCCAGTACCTTTCGGGTTTTTGTTGATGCAAAGAGTTCCGTTATTCTTTTCTTCAAATCCTTGTTTACAGCGACATTTGTAACCACCAATAGTGTTTTTGCATGTTGCGTACTTGTGACATTTGTGGTGCTTGGTCGAACATTCGTTGATGTCTAATGAACGAAGATTTAAAAATAGTTTATTTACCAATCCGTTTCTGGCAGAGACAATGCAAAGGCATGCAGCAACCGTGGCAAAGTTATTTCTTATCTAAAAGTCGATAGATATAAAGAAGTAGCAAGTAATGCAATAAGGCAACTTATTTCAGACAAAAGCAATTATTACAGCAACTTTTTCTTAAAAAATTTAAAAAAAGCAAACATAAATAACCATTTCTATTTCAGAATCATCCTTAGGGTAATATGAAACGATAAATTCATATTTAAGATGTGCAGTGTTTCAATTTCAGTGGTTAAATGTGAATTTATTGTTTCATATTACCCTGAAGATTATTCTGAAATAGAATTGAAACACTGCACATCCATTCTCGCGGATAGCGTTAAGTTGTCGCTAGAATATCTCGTGCACTTTTATTGGATAATAACTCGCCTTCAATCCCTGTAGGCTCGATAGCTCAACAGGTAGATCGATGGACCGGATTCCCGAAGCCGGTGGGATTTCAAATCCCGCTCGAGTAAACTTTCTCAGTTGACTTCAGCCGTGTAGGTTAATGTGAATTTATCGTTTTGTAAATAGCCATATAGGAAAGCTATGGGTTATTCGTTCTTAATTCCCACGAGATGATAGATGATCGGCGCTTTATACTAGTCAATCATCACTTCAAAGAAATTTCGATCTCACAATCAAATCATTAAACATAACAAAATTGATACGCTGGAAGCACAGTGATAGTGCCCGAGTCTCGTCTGCGTGAATAGGGTTCGATTCATGACTGTTATCAAAGTCATCTTGGTCACATGTAAGAGGAGTGTTGTCCAGTTTGACTCTATCAAACATTGAAATATCAATGGCTAAACACTAAGTCGGTTCATCTGGGAGCTTGTAATAAGTGTGTCAGCAATTGATATTTCAATATTTCAGTCATTATTAGCATATCGTGACTTCCGCTTAGGCAATATATATGACGAACCTGCACCTCAGCTCACTATCTGAGTCTTGGTAGCTCAATGGTTAGAGCGTCTCACCGGTCATGAGAAGGTTGCATGTTCGATTCCCGTCTAGGACTCAGAAATCGTTTTTCTGAGGAAACGAGCTTGACGAACGTTCGTTAGTCGTCCAAGAAACATTGTCGGTATTCTTAGTTTCCTTCTAGCAGCGCGCGAAGTCAATAATAATTTCTTCACTCTTGTCAATACTAATTCTATTGGGCCGGAGCAAATTGGATTGGATTTTTGTGACAACTTTTTGAATGAAATTGGATTAAGAATTTAAGTATTCGATTCAGAAAATTTCAATTAACCGTCGGATTTAACAATCACCATGTTTACCTTCGCAAATGTTTGACCTGGTCTTTTTCAGGAATCCTTTGAGGCACTCGCAGCGATATTGACCAGGTCCTTCTCCAACACAGTTCGAAGTATTCGTATCACATAGGTTCGGTTTTTCCACACATGGTCTAACCTCTGGAAGATGAGAATAAACTGCTGAATAAAGGAAATCGTGTCGGAAGGAGAAAATGCAGAAAACAGTGCAAAATTAAAAAACAGTTAACGTGATACGAATTTAATAAACCAATTATCATTATTATTATTAATTATCATTATCATTGTTATTAAACCAGTGAATATGAAGTCCCACATTTTTCATTTTTCGCTCTGTTTTCTGTTTTTCACATGTAAAAGAATGTTTTGTCCAATTTCAAACAGGAGTAACCGCATGATCGGTCCCATGCCCTCAGTTATACAATAGTTCGCTCACTACTTCGAGAATGTTTCGCATTATTCTCTTGTTTTTCATTGGCTATATTTCTACCCTTGAAAATCCCGTACGGGGTTTTAATCGGACTTTTCACTTTTTGATGACTAAGAAAAACAAACATGAAAAATACCCAAACATTTCAACGAGAGAAAAAAAATTTAAGCTGTTTATTTACTCCTGGTTCTAAGCTTTCGCTTGTTTACCCTCGTCAAGTGCATCAATGAACTCATACCAACACATTGGATATTTTTTCCCTCCTTGATCTCTTCATAGCCTCTGTTACATCGACACTTATAACCAGGAATCCAGTTTTCGCATGTTGAATTTCCAGGACAGCTATAACCGTCACGAGTGCCGCACTCGTTAATGTCTGAAGAAATAAAACTACGAGAAGCTGAGAAAAGCGCACTCTCGGCCATGTGCTATGCGCTCTCGGCTATGTGCACTAGTGTGACGCATCAAGCAAGAGTTTAAGCTGTGTGTAGGCCCACCACAAAAGACTTAATTACGAAACCACCAATCATGTTTCGTGGCATAATATTTGCTTTCTTTTCTAACAAATAAACAAATAAGTAAAACAAACAAATAAATAATAAGCCAGCAAATAAGTAAATAAACAGATAAAGTCGGTAGGTAGGTAAGTAGATATAATATATAGGTAAGTAGATGGATAGTTAATTATACAATATATTTCGTACGCATAAATGTGGTCACTAAAACAGTGAGCCAATCACAACTCTCGGCATATTTATAACGAGCCAATGACGTTGCTTGATAATGTCAGATAATTGTTTTCGTGCTTTTCAGCGCACCGAAAATTCCCCGTAAGCTTTAGATCATCATTTTAAATATGTTTGTTGTATTTTTTACTTGTTTATTGTACAAAACAAACAGATTTCATTTTTCCGTTGTCTGTTCAGTTATAGATGCACAGAAGACGTCACAACGTGGTAAGAACTCGGCTGTTGCCTTACAGGTTACATTCTTGTTCTTACTTAAACACACTGAACAGAAAGTCTGCTCATGTGGGAGCTTGGTAAATATCTGAGCTAGGGCTCAGAAATCGTTTTTCTGAGTGAAAGAAATTGTTGTTCTTACTCCGTTGTGACGACATCTGTACATCTATAACTGAACGGACGACAGAAAAACGAAATCTATTGCTTAAATAGACAGATAAATAGACACATAATTCAGAAATTAATAAATGGATAAATAAATAGATAAATAAGTAAATAAATAAATAAATATATAAAAGGATAAATACTTTTTTCATGTATTGGTTGGATCTAAAAAGCAGGTTTTTCTCACATATATCCGCCCATTTCTAGCATTTCTTTCACCGCTTTTGTTTAATTAGCTCACCAACACATTGAGTTTCCTTTCCGTTCTTATGCTCCTTATATCCTCTTTTACACAGACATTTATAACCAGGACTCTTGTTTTCGCATATTGCTTCGTCAGGACAGATGTAAGGATTGACGGTACATTCATTAATGTCTTAAAAAAAGACAGTATAATGAGCTGGGCGAAACGCTTGCTCGCATGAGCTTCAAGATGGCTCCCGGTAGTTTCTATTTTTGCATGCTGTAGCAACGTGATTTTCTTATTTTTTCCAGTTCAGCTCGTCGTAAATTTATTTTCAGAATTCAAATCCTGAACTTGATATATAAGAATTCCATATGTTATACATGGTGTAAAAAGTACATTTCTTAATGAAATTAGTAAAATAAGTCATACAGGGAAAAAACTAAAAGGAGTGTGTATTGTAGAATTAGATGTTAGCCGCTGTATAGGTAAATTCAAAATTCTACGCAAGAGGAGCGTAATTCTTCATTTTATTTGCGCCATCTTGATCTTTAAAATAAGTGTGAGTTTTGTAAGGAGCATGACCAACTAACTATAGCAAAAGTATTTTAACTCAAGAACTTTTACGATTGTGCGATTATTGATCGTCACACGAAAACCCAAACATTTGATACATTGTTAAAATTACTCTGTTTACTCTGTTTACCAAATTTGGAAGAAACTGAGTGAAGGAAACAACTAAAAAACTTTGTATTTCCATGGAGGCGGGACGTCCATGGATATATCGTAAACATGGTCCAAAATTTCCATCAAAAGACCAACATTCCCTAGCTTCAATTTTAACGCTAATCCGAATTGTATTCCTAACCGTAAGCCTTACCTAATCCTAAGACTAAACACACCCCTGTATATTAAAATACAATAGACATATATACTAGAATGCATTGTAGAATGATGTAATCTTAAGCCAATCCTTCTGGAAACACTTTCTTCTCTCTAGAAACCATACCCACGTCCAGACCTAAGTAAATGTTATGGAGTCATTTACCTTCACACTTATACCTGCTCTTCTTAGAGACGCACTTCTGAGTATATTTAGCACAAGGGTTCCTTTTACATGGGTCCACTAGAAATTTAAAAACAGCGGACATCTGTGAAGAATTTACAAAAAACTACCTCCTTCTAAGCGAGGACGCCGTGGAGAATATTCTAGGGATTATGAACTATTAAGTTCTTTTGCTGAGTAAGCATGTTTTAAGTTGTTGTTCGCCAAATTCCCAAGCCCAAATAAAAATTGAATCTGGCAAATAAATTTCATCATTATATCGTCAAAAAGCTAATTCTCTGGACCGACCTCAAATGTGTTCTCTCACTTCAAACAATTCTACGAAAAGGTCCGATGATTGAAACGCATGCGCGCGGTCTAGGTAAGATTGCGATCACATGACACGTTATGACTCCCTGCATAATAACCTTTCAAAATGGGCACGTGGTTGTTTTCGGGAGCTCAGTGGATCTCAAAGTTTCCCTATCTAAACTTAGTAAGCTACCTTTACTTCTGCTATGAGGACCTGAATGAGTTAGTACTTGAAAATAATTTGTAATAATTAATTAAAAAATTAATTAGTAAAATATTCACATTATATTTTATTGAGAGATTTATAGGCTACAATACTGCATCGCCTTTTGCCAAACTTAATTTTCCTTTAACTTTCTTCAACCTCCCTAATCATTTCCCCTGAAATAAACTCCCCTGGAACTTACGTTATGTTTAGTTTTTAAGGCTCTGTAATTGTTTTTCTTACTAAATAATAGTGGTGATTTCTAATTTATAAAATCCGTAATTTAATTGTAAACATTGACATTAAAACAGTTTTGTTCTAAGTCCATGACTACTCTAATAAATTGAACAAGATGGTGGTCTAAAATACACAGTCGATAAATTATAAATCTTTTACAACTTATAAATTACCTATTGAACAGACATCTTCTTCTTTCAAGAAATAAAGACTTTTACCCTTCAACTTTTTTGGTGTTTTGCAAAATGCTTTTGGTAGGTCCCAACACCTGTCTCTTAAAGAAGGCTCTTCCTCAAGCCTTCTTAAAAACCAGGCCATAGAGCAATCACAGATAAATGGATTTCCACTTAACCAACTGTTGAACAAATAAAGTGGTAACTAATCACATCTTTTATTTCTCCCTCACTTTCGTACCAGTTTCCTCATTTCCATTTGCTCTTCTCATGTTTCCTTGATATGTTTTTCCCCCGCTTTTCCGAAAGGTCATGCTTTGTTTTGTATGTTTGCTTGTTTCCTTGTTTACCTACTTATTTTTTTTACAATTCCTTCATTCCTCCCTTCCTTCTTTCAATTCTTCTTTTTCCATCTTCCTTTTCTTCCTTACTTCACTTCTTTCATGTTTCTTTCCTTCTTTAATTCCTTTCTTCCTTCCCCTCCTTCCTTCCTTCCTACCTTCCTTCCTCCCTCCCCACCTTCCGTCCTTCCTTCCTACCTATCTACTTTCCTTCCTTCCCTCCTTCATTCTTTCCTTCCTTCCTTCATTCCTTCCTTGCTTCCTTCATTCCTTCCTTCCTTCCTTCCTTCAATTCTTCCATCTTTCTTTCCTTCGTAACTTTCTTCCCTCCATCCAAACTTTCTTCTAAACTTTCTTTCTTACCCGAATGCCGTTCTCTTCACCACACTTTTTCAATTGTTGATACTTTTTTAAATAATATTGTTTCAATGCTTTTCTTTTTGACTCTCTTTTATCAGTCTCCTTCTTTCCCTCCTTCCACTTACATCTTTTTTCCTTATTCACTTCCACGATCAACCGATGAAAAGAAAAAACGTTTTACTTACATTTCCTTGTATTTTGGAGTTTCAAAAACATCGTGAGGAATTCTCGTTAATCTTCTATAACTACATAGGAGTTCTTTTGGAATCATCTGGCATTTATCTTTCCACCTAATTCGTGGGTATTCTGTCAAAAAATTACGTGAAAACAAATTACAAAGATAAGAAACAACGCTACCACATTCTCCAAGGAACTGAATATAATACTAAAAGAAAGCAGAGCGGGTCACTGTGCTATAAAATAGTGAAGTAGTTTAACTTGCGTATTTCCTTTGATGCCGTTAGATTTTGTATGTGCCCCATTCATTAGTCCAACGGATAATGAGAGCAATGCTCCCCAAAATTTGGATTCAAAATTGGAAGCAAAGGGGGACCTACTTGAAATCATGAAGGTGTCTTTTTAGACAAATCCCCCCAAATTTTTATGAGCTTTCGTGGCGACTGTTAAAATGTAGTTCCATTAGAGCTTGCAATCTCACAAGTGTAATCAAATCTTGTCTAAAAGTCCGCCTGATGATTTTCCACTGATGCATAATGCAACAGAAGCTACTAAGTGTCCAGTGTTTCTACATATTTACAGGACATATACATATGAATCGAGGACGGATATATCATTTTGCTTAAACTTGACATTTTCCAATATTGCTACAAAGCCGCATTACTGTCATTTGCTGACCAGTCTTAATCCATCGAGTGAATCTAAAAAGTTGAACTGGTGTCTACATTTCTGCTTGACGTTTCGCGTCAGTGACTTCAACCAATAAATCAGGTGATCTGGAAACACGAGAGTGGACTAGGACTAGTTGTCAAATGGAAATCCATTTTCAATTTTAAATCAGTTCATATCTCATGAACGATATAAAATTCTGTTCTTAAATTCATAATGGAAATACTTTTCTCTTTACTGAATACTGACACAAGGTTTCAAACGGTTTCACTAAAGAGACAGAACGTTACAATTGATTAAAAATATGAAACTGGATTGTTATTATATACTATGTATAGTTTGTAGGACACCATGTTTTATTTTACTGCTAAGCTTTTGACCTGTTGACTCAGGACTTTATCACAGCAATTGCCAACGGCCCGTTGGCTCAGGTCATTTATACGAAACAACTATTAGAAATCACGCAAGACAGCAACGCTCCAATTTTAATTAACTAAAACTAAAGACAACTGAGTGAAAGAATTAACCGAACTGAGCCATCCATGTGCTGTTCAGTAGCTGAAAAAAATGAAACGTGCTGGTATGAAGGTTCTCCACAGCAGTCAACACATATTATATAAAGGGTTGTTTTCACACAAAGATGCTATAGATGATTTCTCAAAACCTGGAGTTTACCGTATTCCATGTGAATGTGGCCTTGTGTACATTGGCGAAACTGGAAGGAATCTCTTAATTGGTCTAAAGGAGCACAAATCTTGTTGCAAAAAAGGGCAACTAGAAAAATCTCCTTTAGCTAAACACGCGTGGGAATTCGACCATCAGATAAAATGGGAAGACTCTTTCCCTCTTTAGTTTTAGTTAATTAAAATTGGAGTGTTGCTGCCTTGCGTGCTTTCTAATAGTTGTTTCGTATAAATGAGATGAGCCAACGGGCCGTTGGCAAATACTCTGATGAAGTCCTGAGTCAACAGGTCGAAAGCTTAGCATTAAAATAAAACGCGGTGTTCCACAAACTATACATAGTATATCAATTATCACCATGCAAAACTTTAAAGGAAAAAAAAAATATTAATGTTTAATCAATGTATGTGCCGTCGATACAACCACTAGTGGCTGTATCAGGTTCACGTATCAGTTCTGTCTCGACTTGGCAACATCCAAACAGAGCTTTCTTCTGAGTTAAAATGACTTCATTTCCTAGTTAGTATTCTTTATATAAAGAATACTAATTAGGAGCGTTTTATCAGATATACACGTGACGTTTTATTGGACGCTTGATAGGCTAAAATGCTCATTAATTATTCACGAGTTTTAGACTACAGATATTAAGAAAGAAAACCAAAACTCGAGAAACTAATGAAAGCTCATTTACCAAAAAGCCTCGTTTTTAACAAACTTTCCTCTTAGCATTTACTTCCTTTTTTTAAAACAAAAAGCTAGCGAGTAGATTAGCTGGTTACTCGCTATTGTTAAGAACTGATGTCTGCGTGGAGGATAGCTCGAATGGAGTTCAGAAAAGTACCTGCCAAATAAAACCACAAGAATTACAGTAAACGTGATGACGGTGCTATGATGTATAAAATGAAAAAGGCAGTCGGAATAGCATTGTCAGTAATTCTCATCTTAAAAACTCAAGATTCCATACCTGTCAATCAAGTTATACTTCTTCGTCAGTGATTTCCATGTCAGAAAGATTTACTTCAGCTGCTTTTCCGCTGCTCAGCTCATTATACAATGGATTCACAAAGTTATATTGGTGTTTCGGGTAATTTTCATGGACGTCCGAATGAAAGGAAGAAATCTTGTCGTGAGCCGTATCCGTATTGTCCTTTTCAGTATCTCCACTCTTTTGATTATGATCCTGCGAGGCCGGGGATGTGCATAGCTGCTGGTTCCCGGGAGAGACTGGATCAAAGCTTGATTCGTATATGGGGTTTTGAGTAAAGTTGTTCTCATCCGAATTGTCTCCATCTGAATACACTGGATTATCTCGACACTCAATGACTGCCATCCTGGATTGTGCGAATAGTTTTTTATCACCTGTTGAGCCATCGTCTTTACCATTTCGTCGCCTTCTTAGGTAGATGAAGACTAACAACAAAGCTTGAATAAGAGAACACAGTCATGTGTTATGTGTGTAGCGTTTATACAACGAATCTGTCTTCATGTTTTTTGTCTGTCTATTTTCTTGACTTAGACCCTGATCATACCATACCGGTAGGACTTGAAACGTTTTTTAAACTCATTAATAATTCATCAGGAAAACAGAAAGGAATTCGGGTAACGAGTAGTTTGGAAATGTGGTCTTAATTAGCATTGAATTTAGACAACTTTAAACCCGATGTTCTCCTTCAATTCAGGTTCTTTTGAGAAGGCATATCATACACTCAAAAGCCTTGTTTGATCTGATTTCCAAACACCTCGAAGTTCGTTAAAAAAACTCAATCTTTGGAAATAAGATCAAAAACTCCTCGTCTACTTTTCTTAAATCTCTGCTTGCTCCGGAAGAATCCTCTGCGGAGGAGAAAGCCTCGTGTACATTATTACATTAAAACGTAACGGATAAACCTTGCACTCTATGGATGTCGGTACGAATTGGTGCAAAACCCCAATTCCAGCCGGAGCGATTTGAATCCGTAATCCTAAACGCAACGTTAAGAAACCTGAACTGAACTACCGACCAACCAATATTGCATGAACAAGTACCGTGGTTCTTTGGTGACAATATGACTCCGTTTCTGTAACGAGTAAACAGGGCCTAATGATATCTACCACTCTGATTTTAGCCAGTTTTTCCGTTTCCATTTCTTTCCAACCGCCTGTCGGTCTGTCTACCTCTTTATCAATCTTTCTCACTGTTGTCTTTCTTTCAACTCTGCCTGTGTCCGACATCAAGTCTGTTATCAAATCTAATATATTACCTGCGACTATAACGACAATGCCAACGACAACACCAGCAATCAAAGAACCCTTTCCGGCTCCGTTTTTCGATTCGCTCACTTCCCCAGCCGTTGGCGCTTCTGTTTTATCCGTAATAACTGTACTACTCGTCTTCACCGTGTGACCTTGTGTCGGCTCTGTCGGTTCTGTCGGCTCTATAAACACGTGAAAACACAGGATGACCGTTTGGGTCTTTGGCTATACCAAAAATTCCACTTAATTTTTTCAAAAGTGCTAAAAAGACACTTCATACCAAAGTTGTAAATGTACTGAAGTCAGGATGTTCATCTTACCCAAGATGCATTCCGAGATGCTGATTGTTCCTTCCGTATTTGTCACGTGACTGCTTGGGCATGGCAAGCATTCGAACTGCCCTTCCATGGGTTGATACGTGTTAATGGGACAGGGACGACATTGGCCAATGTTTTGAGCGATCTTGCCATATTGACCAGGTGGGCAGATAACTGGTTTAATGTACAAAAAAACAACGGGGTTTAGACGATAACCTGCATCTCAGAAATCGGTATAAATATGAAAAGTTCTGCTAAACAAAATCAAATGCAATCAGGTCTGAGTCACAGCCAGAGAGGAAACACACTTTTGTACCATTAAAACCATAAGATTGCTGACTTCCAGGGGGAACAAATTGTTTTGCTACTGATTAACTCATTATAGTCTGAGGAAAAAACGATTAAAAAATTTTCTACTTCACTTCATGTCACAAGGCCAGCTTCATGACTTTAACAAAAAAATTATTAAAATTTTTTGCCACCTGGGCCCTATTGTATAAAACTCTTAATCATGATTAAGTCAGCCATTGGGTGATTAAAACCTAGTTAGATTCTTATCCTCTGATCCTGATTGGTCAAAACTAAGGACTAATCATGATTAAAGTTTATTACCTTTCTATACAACCGTCCCCTGATCGTTATTGGGTTTTTCAAAAACGTCGTTTTAGTTATGCAATTTTCCAGTAAATGGGTGCGTTCATCCAAAAAAGGATACTTTTATCCCAGAAAAGGGCATTTTCATTGCATAACAAGGGCCATTTTTACCCATTTTGGCTTTTTGACTTGAAAAGCTTTTCCGTGTACCACGTGGTTTAAGTTTTTTTTATCTTTTTGTTTGCAAAAAACCCTACAAATTCTTAAAACATAAATCTAAAAATATGAAACGTTTTTGAATACATGTGTAAGTCAACATCAGGCATTTTTTTTGGCATGACATCCAGTAGATTCCAAATTACACAACAACGTTATCATAAATATAAATGGTCAGATGCATGTATAAAAATTTCAAGCAGAAGTCTCATAACCTCATTTTAACCACAATTGTAGAAGTCATATACTTTGATCACTTGAATGTTAGAAGTTACTTTCTAGAAACCTTATAATTTCCAAATTTCCAAGGTCAGCATATTTCCACAAATTCACTAAGATTTATTTGCATCATTAGAAAACAACTTAATTATTTGACCTTACCTTTGCATTGATTTTGATTATGTGAGCCTTGGTTAGCGGTCGTATATCCTTCTGGGCAACGAATGCATGACATTTGACCCGAGTTTGCTTGATACGAGCCCAAGGGACAAGGCTGACAAATCGCTATTCTATCTTCATCCATTTTGCCATAATATCCAGGTAGGCAGTCGACTTTAAAAGTTTAAATTGAAGAATATCATTGAATTTACTCTCGGATGCGTAATCACGAGAAGCACGAAAAGGAAAATTACGATAGACATACATTATTTTGATTTAAAATTCGATTTTTCTTACCACAATTGAAGTCTTCCTGAACTAGAGACTGTCTTGGCGAACACAGCAAGAGGAGGTCTTGGACAGTCAACGAATGTTTCTCAACGAAATACGTCTGGTTCTCCATCAAAAAAGATAGTGAACCATTATTGGTTGCATTGACCAGTTCACCAATTACTTGCTTAACATCGAGTGTAGCGTTGATAACCTTTCTTGCATTTGTTTCAAACTTTTCATTGACACTCGAGTTGGAGGTTGCGTTTTCCCCGATGTACTGGAATTCCCAGTGACAGACTTCAATGATATCTCGTGTTTTATTGCCACGAGGTTTTTTCAATTGGCAATTAACTGGTCGTAAGCTTCTGATGCGTTCGTCGGATGCGTTTGTGCTGCGATTTCCAAATGACGTTAGCAACGTAGAAATTTGAGAACGGATATCGTTATAAAAGCTAAGGTCCGAATGGCTTACAAAGGTTCTCTTTTGTTGTGTTCTACGAGTGACAGTAAGCGAAAGAGTTGCGGCCGGTACTGGCAGAGTGAAGTATAGCGCCTTGACGAAGCTTACTGTCGAAATATTTAAACCATACGAGTTGGAAACGTTACAGAAATACCATCCTTCATGATGAATTTTCATCGGGCTGAAATTTAGGCGGGAAAATGTCTCGTTTATCAGAGGGGAAAAAAACGTTGAGTTGACAGATTTAAAGTACCACTGATAAGAAATATTTCTATCACTGCTTTCGGCAAGACATTGAAGCGAATCATCACCTGAGATAACGACGCTGAGATGGTCCACGGGTTGAGTTGTGATCGAAGGTGGAGAATGGATAATAACCATTGTGGGTACGGATACTTCCTTAGCAATATGGTTGGATACTTCACAAGTGTAGTTTCCCGTGTGGGAAACTGTTACATTTTTTATTAGTAGAACGTTTCTTGATTGGTTCGGTAAAATCTCTCCATTAACTTTCCATTTATAAACCAAGGAATCACCGGTGGCGTTGCAGATTAAGACAAGATTATCACCCACACCTAACTCCATAAAGGCTTCGGGATGTTTCGTAATATTCGGGGAGCGAGCGCAGAGCAGTTTTACTCTGGTCATGTCTTGGAGAATTCGCAAAATTTCGGCTGATAACTGGGCTGCATCATCGACCGACATGTTGACTCTTCGCGTAAGCCCAGAAAGCTTTGTCACAACATTTCTAATACGTTCACGAACCAATTCAGCTCCCGGCAGGTCAGTCACGGAATACATCTCGGAAAAACTGTCCATTGTGAACTTCAAGCAATCGTCAAAACCGCTGCACTCATACGCAGTTGAGAAATTACTGAAAACGTCCTCCATCGACGCGAACCAGTTGCTAAAAAGCAACATTGTGGCTACTTGAAGCGGTTCATGTCCATCTTGGATTGCGTTATGTCGAAGATCTTTTG
Organism: Nanipora kamurai; assembly: GCA_036872915.1. Taxonomy (NCBI): domain Eukaryota; kingdom Metazoa; phylum Cnidaria; class Anthozoa; order Scleralcyonacea; family Helioporidae; genus Nanipora; species Nanipora kamurai. The sequence continues at coordinate 14,105 of JBAHVQ010007784.1, read as the reverse complement.
CTTCTAACATTTCGGAATCTGTTTCTAGAGCATTTGCATATGAGTCGGGGCTCGTATCTACCCCCAATTTTGACGCCATCGTTTTGTTGACTTTAAATCTCGTTAAAACATCACTGGTGTTGAGCGACATCGATTCACCCGAGTTTCTTGCGATTTGGCGTAGACCACGTACCTCTGACGACAAGTTGTGCAGCGAGCTTACTACTTCGAACAAAGTTCTTTTGTAATTGGTAAACTCCGAACATAGTCTGTGATAATTCTTAAGGGCTGATAACTTCTGATCTGTGTTGAAAGTATTCTCAATCGAGCGTTTCTTTCGTGAAACACTGGACAGATCACCGAACGATACTTCAAGGATCTCCCTTGCAATACTTCTTAATGATGAATTCAGCCTGGTAAAATCAACAACTGTTGACAACTCTTCTCGACTTCCATTCAACTTGAACATGATGTTTATCGGAAGCAAGGTCGTCTCATCTCCTGGCAATATCTTCACCTTGAATTTGATATTTTGCAAGTTTATCTTCGCTACTGACTCCCAACGCTCGTCTAAAAGGGTTCTTAAACCCAATGGCTTGATCAAAACCCGTCCCAGTCTCTTCCGGGCTTCTACGGTGACGTTATAAGCTTTGGTAAGACTACGAACGGTATTTTTAGATGTATTAAGCGAACGAGATGCAGACACTAACCTGATGGAGTCTTTCTGTTTCTTCATTTTCCAATACAAAACATTCTGTCTTGCCTTGTCTAAACCTTTTAGAATCTCTGCAGCGTTGGCTTTGGTTCTAGAAATTTGTTCCAATGCGTCTTTCCTCGCCTTTTTGCAAAGGGCATTTTCAGCGACACAAGTGAGGTTTGCGACAAAAAAAGCGCAAGGAAGCGTAGAACAGCAGCTTTTTTCGATGGTCTTGGTCACTGTATACTTCTCGCAGGATGTTTTGCAGCTGTAAGGGGAATGTTTGTATTCATACCGGAATACATCCTTGGTGCACTGCTCCGTTATGACACGACAACTCCAGCGTCCATCACGTTGTTCTCTTTGGCAAGATATTGTTTTACCGGCCAGGTAGCCGGCACCTTGTCTTCCGACAGCAATAGCGCTCTCTTCCAACGCTTTTCTAGCACTTTTCTTAGCGTACTGCTGGTATACCTTCGAGACACTTGGACCGCCGATGAACCCAGTTATCGCGCCCTTAACTGTTGAGCAAAGTGCTTCGTCAACTCGTCCTGTGTCCAGCAAACTTACAATGCCGCTTCCCAGGGCTGATGAAACTGGCGGGGGTGCTCCGACGAATGATGCCAGCACACTTATGCCGATTGATAGCACGCTTTTCACTATATTTCCGAAGGTCTTTCCGAAGATTCTTTTGAAAAGGCCATTGGTGCTATGAATCCTCGAGCATTTCTCTCTTTCACAAAGAACGCTGGCGGTGTAAGGAGCTAGCCTTCGCTGTTCAGATTTAAAACAAGTCGCAGGACACACTCCCATGATCTTTCCGATAATATCGTGGAAGCACTTTGTGCAAACTAACCCTTCATGACAGATGTTAAAACATCGTTTTAACTCGCAAAGGCCATCTAATTCTGATCTCAACTCATTTAAATCGTTAGAGTAATTCTTTGCAACTTGTTCGAAGTAGGTCAGATTTTTTTCAGCAGACTTTAATTTGCGCTCAGTTTTTAGGTAATCTTCACGTATTTGTTGCACTTTCTCAAACGCGCTCTTTTGCAACAGTAGAACGTTTTCTAGCCGGATTTTTGCTCGTTTTTCCGTTTCTTTGGAAGACGTTACTCTTCTCCTTGCTTTATGAAACACGTCCAAGACGTACTTGTTTAATTCCTTGTTCAAGGAGTCTCTCAGACTCACTCCATCTGACCTGTCTGCGAACTCACCGTCAGCAGTAAACCTTTGGTTTTCCCATGAAGCTAAGTTTGCACTGCAAGTCATAGACGCGTCAAACAAACCATGTATTTTACCTCTCACTGGAAAACTAAGACCTTTCCGGGAGATGCTGACATTTACCAGTTTTTTAAAGCCAAGAATTTTGACCATACTTTGAAATGAGCCGGTCGAGCTGGAATTTCTGTTTCTGGTGATATGAAATTGAAGGTTAAGAACTACATCAAGAGGGAGATCGAATACCCCAAATCTTTTTGGACTTTCGTAATAGTCGCCAGTAAATTCCACATTCGTATTTCGGAAAGAGGTTGACGATCGATTTACACATTCTGAGTTTACCATTGACAATCTGATATCGAGATTGTTGAATCGCAAAGGGCCAAACTTGAGATGCCCACGAAAAGCCATGCTGACACCTACGTTCGTTTCGCCATGCTCAGATTTCTGGTTTTCCTGTTTATTGTGAATCAATGTGTTGAGGAAGCAAGCTAATGTCTTATTGGAGCCAAGTTCAACAAAGTTGTTTAATTCTGAGTGAAGAAAAGGATCGTCCTGGAGTGCAATTGTGAGGAAAAGTCCTTGTGGACTGTAGTTTACTTCAGACAGACAACTGTTGATTTTGTTTCCTACGTTTTGAAGAGAAAAGTGAGTAAAAAATCATGACTCGAGCGGTATGATGTGGTTTACCATATAAACTAATTTTAAACTTAATATTTGAAATCCTTCTTTTTATATCCCTTTGTTTCCTTAACTCTTTCCTGGCAGCGTCGGACTTTTATTATTTAACGCCAGACTATTTTACTCTGGCTAACGCCGCACGATTTTACTCGTCAAGGGGAGAGGGACTGCCAGGAAAGGGATAACATTTTTCGTCAACTCGCCTCTGATCTTTTGGAACAAAGTTGATATTAACGTGGGCAGAAGGGCTTATACAAACGTAGCTTTTTCCAGGTGCCAGAGTCGCAATGTTCTGACTCGGGTCCAATTCCGAGTCTGAACACTGCGCCACGGAGACTCATTTTAGGATACTTAATCCCTAAATTACCTCCAATCTTCGCATAACCAATCGACTGTGGCGCGTTTATACCGAGTTTCGTCATTTTCCCTTCTACTTTGAATTCTATTGTTAATTTGATATCGCCATAAAGATCTGCTTTCCATTCTTGGTCTAAAGGAGAGTCCAAAATCTAGAAATAGAGAAGACAAGAGTAAAATAAAAAGTGAACATCTTTTGCAAGTAGGGGCATTGCCAGTGAGATTTGTCATATTTCAACCAGATCTCTTTAGTGGTAAACTCTTCATAATCAATATCAGAAATAGTTATCCTGCCTGCAATTCAGCTTCTCTACGGTCAGGCTTTCGCTAAACAAAATAGTGATCGGCTATGCCAAACTCCGATAAAGTTCTGCATACGGATAAATTTTCGATAGAATTCTTTGCGTCGCAGTGGTAACCATTGTAAATAGTATGGGAAATTTTTGGGCAATCTGGATTTGGAGGTTAACAATCGAGTTTTCGAAATGTTTGAAATACTTAATATATTAGTAACGTATTCTATGAAAGCCCTAGGAACTCGCAGGTTACAACACGAAAGGAAAGAAATCTTGCTCTTTTGTTCAGAAGTGATGTAGATCTTTTAAAAATCAGTGTTGATTCCATTTATTCAAACAATTTTTAATCATTTAAGTTTCAAGAATTTCATGGTTACTTACATCGTCGATGTTCTCAAGGTCTGCGACTATTGTTCCTTGAAATTCGACACCCGAGTTGACCACACTTGCGTTCTTAAAATATTTACGAAATGACGACAAAATCGCCATATTACCATTGGTGGAAGAACTCGTTTCAAAGAACCGTTTACCATTCCAAAATTTGCCCTTTTCAAGTTTTTTAATTATTTTTTTCTTGGAAATCTGAAGAGAGTAAAACGTGAAGTTCCAACCGTTTTCCTGCAATTTCTTTACCACCGAAATATTGTTGACCAAATCTTCATCTCCAAGTGATGGACGGAAGATAACATTCTTTGGAGACGGACCACACAGATCGACAGCCAATGAGAGCTGAGCCTTGCGGTCACGTGATCCCAACAGATCAATGTCATTTCCAATAGTAAGGTTGAGATTTTCAATCATGAGAAGTGAAAAGAACGTCTCGTCAATTATTGGTTGTCCTTCTCCAATGTCGGTACCACGTAAGAGCTTTCCTGTCAGGTAGCGTGTCTTAAGTTCGGATGAAAGGATCGACGAATGGTTACCTAACGTTATATGCAACCATTCTGGAAGACTGTCATGCACATTACTCAGAAACGATTTCACTAAACTACGAGACTTTATGAAGTGTTCAGTTGAATAGCTGACATCTGTCTCATGGCAGTGCTCCGGGACCGAAACCTGATTTGAGTTAGGAAGGCTGGCACCAACTAATGACAGAGGTAGCTTGGTAGCCCCGACCTCCACGTTTACCACGCCACGTGACATTGTTAAAGGACCAAACCCAACCCACGGTGACGTCGAAGAAGCAAAAATGGCGTCATTTGTATGAGGGCATTTGTCCAATTGCTGTTTGTAACAGCCAGATGGAAGTTCTTGGGACCAAGGTTGAATTTCCGTCGTCGAATTTTCTAACGGTTTGACGAACACTACGTTCTCCTGAGGAGTTTGATACTCTCCTGCACTGGGACCGGATAACGAGTATCGAATGAAATACAAGCCCTGTTGTCGAGCTGTAAACGTTACAAACTGTTCAGATGAAATCCCTTGTTTAAAAACCAAACGAGGTGGGTTAAATTCTAAACCGCGGCTTCGGAGCGTCAGAACAATGTAATCCCTTGGAAGTGAAGCCCTGAACGAGAGAGGCTGTGAGGATACGCCGGGTGACAACATGGGATAATCCGGGGTAATGATCTGTCCCACGTCGCAGTTGGTTCCTTTGTAACCAGTGTTAGCGCAGTCACATATGTAAAGAGTGGAGCTGATCGAGGAACATATTCCTCCGTGGAGACATGGGTTAGGTTGACATACTTCTATCTCTGAAAGAAAATATTTCAAGTCGGACACTGGAACCAGGTTTACTGAACATGAAAACATGTAGGATGCTGCTTAGGTAGTGTATAAAACAGCGTAGAAAGTTAAAAGGTTGGTAGACTGCCGACTTTACGTGTTCTTCAAAAACGTTTCACTCTCTGAAAAAGGGCCCTTGCTCGAAACGTCAGAATTTTCCTACATATATACTACAGTCTACCAACCTTTTAACTTCTTGCTCTAATTGAACATGAGATTTACTCTTTTCTCCTCAGAGGCCTCAATTTTACCGAGGCAAATCGTCCGGCGTTAGCCAGAGTAAAATGACAGAAGATGAATCTGAGCAGAAAGAACGATCAGGTTGTCCGTTTAAAAATTATACAAAAGATTGTCATGTCCTACCTCTGCACGTCACATTTTGAGGTTGCCAAGCACCATCTGCTTCACAAGTGATCTCATTCGTTCCCTCGATATAATAACCACGTGCACAGCCCACTGTACAACGCGAACCAAACTCAGTTTTGCACGGGGAGTAGACAAAGCCACTCGACGGTTCAGCTGGAGGGGAGCAGTGGATTACTAGAGGGGAAATGTAAGAAATTTTGCAGTCTAATTCTGTGAAATGTACAATGATTCGATGTTCATATGTACAGAGAATACTGTATGGAAACGTACGGTCTGCCATACTCTTATATTCACGATATAAATAATTATTTATGTATATACATATGCATACATATATATATACATAAATAATTATTTATATCGTGAATATAAGAGTATGGCAGACCGCACGTCACATTTTCCATATGTACATTTTCCATATGTATATATATATATATATGCATATATATACAAACATACATACATACACACATACATACATACATACATACATACATACATGCACACACATACATACACACACATACACACACATACATACATACACACATACATACACACACACATACATACATACATACATACATACATACATACATACATACATACATGCACACACACATACATACATACATACATACACACATACATACACACATACATACATACATACACACACATACACACACATACATACATACATACATACATACATACATACATACATACGTACGTACATACATGCACACATACGTACATACATGCACACATACATACATAAATACATACATACATACGTACGTACGTACACACATACATACATACATACATACATACATACATACATACATACATACATACGTACGTGAACGTTTTGGTTTACGAAATACAAAGAGGGCTCAATATCAAACAGATAGAGCAAATAGTATTATGTCACTTACCTCAAAAAGTTACTACAGCCTGTTCCATCTTCTGAAAGAATCTTCTGAAGATTCTTTCAGAAGATGAAACAGGCTGTAGTGACTTTTTGGGGTAAGTGACATAATACATATATACATACATACATTCGTACACGCACATACATACATAAATGCATACATACATACATGCATACATACACACACACATATACAAGAGTTTGTTTTGGTTTTCTCCGATGATTTTTAATGCAAGGGTGACTGAACGATGAGTGTTTGTTTTTGCCTTTTATCACACATTTGCTACCGTGCTTTTTTGACTGTGTTGCCTGGTTAGCTCTCACATTATTTTCTTGATTTCACTGGTTATAATTTCACTTCGCTCAGGTTTTGGTCCCATTTTCGCACGTGAAATAACTAAACTTTGACGACCAGGTTTTACCTACCATGCAAAGTTCTTGTCATACAACTAATAATCAATAAAATAGCAAACTAAGTACAAAACAAGGAACCTACTTAGTGAAATGTTTCTTAAAGTGTGTTCTCTTGGAACAATTATTTTTTTATTTGGTACAAGCAATGAAAGCTACATATTCTCAGTTAAAGTGTGGCCGAAATAGTCGATGTAGTCTATTCTGTTTTCGACTGCAGAGTGCACTGAACGAATGATTAACAGTCTCACTCAAAAATCTACATAAATTCTGATCAAATTTCCAAATTACCAGAATAAGTGCAAAAAGATCCTCAATCATTAAACAAACTACGTTAGTTCCTTTTAAATTATTGCAATACTTGGAACGTTTCCCTAAAATTTAAGCATGTTAGATATGGTTAATATTATTTGCCACTTACTTTTACAGTTTGTTTCAAACCCAGACCATTTCTTTGTGGCGGTACATGTGCGGTTTCTAGAACCGATGAGGTCATACCCTGGCGAACATGCGAAGTGGCAAACCTGCTCAGTTGTATCTCCAGAACAATTCCTTATGCCATTTACTGGGCGGTATATTGGGAAACATGGTCGACCTGGTGCAAAACAAACTAAATAAATGTTGCTACCGGTCAAAGTTCTACTACAGGGTGTAAAGTTAAAAAAAAGGGTCGCGAAACTGCCGGTCGAGAACTTAAGTGTAGAAAATCTGACGTTTCAAGCGAAGGCCCTTCGTTGACGTTTCACTCCGACGACGAGCCTTCGCTCGTCAGATTTTCTACACTTAAGTTCCCGCAGTTTCCAAACTCTTTTTGATTTTTTAAAAGTCGTTCGATCCTGCCGACGCAGCACTCTACCTTCTTAAAGTTCAGCTATTTAAGAGGTTTATAGTCATCAAACAACATAATCTTGTTCTCGTTTCCCCTTGACTAAAACTGTCCGACAAGTTGTGTTTTCCGTTAAATCGTAGAATTTCCTCCATTTTCGACGAGAAATTGAAATACGCTATGCAATTTCATTGAGAAGTTTTCAATTATTGGCAAGAAATTTTGTTGATTCGGCAAAAGATTTATGCAAGTATTTATCTCGATCTTTATCTCGAAAAATATCTGCTGTGTATGAGATAATCGAAGGAACAGAATGCAGTTTCTACCGTAGCTTCGAAACACGATCTTAGGGTGTGCTACCTTCCGAAAAATGCAGAGTTGTTTTTGTCCGTAGAGCTTCTATTCGCCGCCTTGCGCTTTGTTTTTTTAAGTCATGACGGTTATTTGGCGTTTTAGTTTAACGCGAGAACTTGCTTTCTTGTTAAATCCAATTTATAAAGAATTTTACCTTCCCCTGCCGTTTGTCATCCGGGGTACGTACGACAATCTTAAATTCCCTATTATCCAGGTGATCTGGAAATAGGAATGTGGACTGGGACTAGTTATCAAATAGCAATCCATTTTCAATTTTGAATTAGTTAATATCTCACAAACTTTATAAGATTCCGTTCTTAAATTCGTAATGGAATTACCATTTGCTTTACTGAATACTGACACAAAGTTTCAAACAGTTTCACAAAAGACACAGAATGTTACAATTGATTGAAGATATGAAACTGGATTTCTATTGTGCTGCTAGTCCCAGGTTCTTTGGTTGTTGTCAGATCGCGCGAAAAGTATGTCGAGGCGGGTGAAGAGGTAAATGGATTAATGCTTGTAGCATGTAATCATAGCTTCTACCCTTCATATGATGAGTACCTTTACAACTTCTCCCATCTTTCCATAAGTCAAATCCTGCTCTACATTTGCATCTGTAACTTCCTGGCGTGTTTAAGCAATTGTGCTGGCAACGGTGAAGACCACTGGAGCATTCGTCAATGTCTGTGAGAATAGAAACAAGAGCCACTGGTATTATTTACAGCACTATTCTCCCCTCAGCCTGAAATCTCAACAGCCTAAAGATATCATTTGTTATTACATTAATTTAGTGGTACTTAAGTATATCGAGCACTGCTTATTCCTGGCAAATCTGTTATTTCCAGACCTGGTCTAAATAAGTACTACTCAGCGAAGAACTTACCCATGCATGATTTTGCATCAGTTCCAAGGTAATATCCTGGTCTACAAGAGCAGTTGAAGCTGCCAATTTCATTGGTACATAAATGGGCACATCCCGCTGTTTTTTCAGAGCATTCGTCCACATCTGCAACAATTAAATACAGTTAATTTAATACATTTATCGCACCTTAAAAAGTTTATTGGTCCGGAACTTTCGGATATCTATTTCCAGCTGCGGGAAATTTAATCGTTAATTTCTTTCAAGTTTATGGAATTACTCATAAATTTCATCGTATCACTAACACGAATGTAAGAACTCGCGTGGCGACGAAACGTTAGTCCTTTTACATTTGTCCTTCTTTATTCTGCAAATTTGGAGAAATTTCTGGGCTTTATAAATGTCTTTACATTTAATGTAGCATCAAATCCAGGTGATCTGACCGCAACCAAAAGGCCTGGGACTAGCAGTACAATAAAAATTCAGTTTCATATTTTTAATCAGTTGTAACATTCTGTGCCTTCTGTGAAACTGTCTGAAACTTTGTGTCGGTATTCAATAAAGAGAAAGGTATTTCCATTACAAATTTAAGAACAGTATCTGGTATAGTTTACAAAATATTAACTAACTTAAATTGGAAATGGATAACTATTTGACAACTAGTCCCAGTCCATTTTCGTGTTTCCAGATCATCTGGATGGAGAGGTAGTCACCTTCACACGACTTGTAATCTACCGTCCTGCGCCGATATCCAGAATAGCAAGTACAGTTGTATCCACCCGGGTAGTTCACACATATTTGCTTGCACCCATGGTTACCGATAGCACACTCGTCGTGATCTATAAATAGACATATTTAAATATCGTGGAGAAAATTACTGGGCAGCAGGCAACGTTTGGGAAAACGTCAGATTTTCTAGATCTAAGTTCCCATAGTTTCCCAACCCTTTTGGTTTCCTGCAAGTCGTTCAATACGTGCCTACGCAGCAACCTACTTTTTACATATACAGGTGCGGTTATTTATATCAGTGAGGTGGAATCGCCGATATTGTACACTAGCAGGGTGCTAGTTTCATAATCTTTTTTAAATGTCCACAAGCTTTTGTGGGGCCCCAGGCGAAGCTTAACCAGAAAGCGCCCAAAGTCTTCTGCCATACGTTTTTTTTTTATAATTTATAACCTCAGTATGAGACAAAATACGTATTTATTAGCAAGTAAATGTACTTTAGCTAAAACCTTTGGGACTGATGCTTTAAAGCGAATATTGGCAATGAGTAGTCACGAACTGAAACACCATAATAGGAACTACATTACAGATTGTATATAATAAATTAATCTTCCAATTTCAAACAAACATTTCTCAATCGTGCCATTTTTCTTACGGAGGTAATACTTCTTATGAGAAAATGTTTCAATTGTGTGAATCTTTCACTTATACATGAAAATATGTTTAATGTACGTACTACCAACAACTAAAATTTCATAATTTAAACTGAGTATCTAATATGTGAAAAGGTTGCCTTGTCGTCGAAAATGTTCTATTTTCATGTTAGAAATGAAAAATGTTGGTGTGAAAATCGTCCAAATAAATATGCTCTTTATGAGTCAATCCACATCATAAATCTCTGGTAGATCACCTAAATGTCTAAATGAACCGGAAAGGAGAGGGTAAAACCGTTAAAGGAACCTAGTTTTAACCGTTTGCACACTGGCACCAGTAAACTGAGTTGTCAAATTCGTTTTAGAAATTTCCTTTCGGTTTAGAGCATTTTTACCTAGTATCTATTTGCAGTCCACTCGGAGAATTCATAGCCTTTGCCATGTCTCGAAGGAGGCGTTTGCTGAAGAACGCATCCATGAAAAAAACTTGAATCCTTACCCGTGCAGTCTTTCCCATTGGATGCAAGGTAATGTCCTTTCGGGCAACTGCAATTATAACCTCCATCAAAGTTCATGCAACTTCCTTGACAGCCATGGATGATGCCACTGCTAGGATCGCACTCGTTGATATCTGAAGGAAAGACAAGAAAGCGTCATGAAATAGAAATTGGGTCTGGTTAAACTTAGAGAGAACCAAATAGGTAAACATATTATTAAGGGTTCCTGGTCTTGAAACTATACACCCCATAATCTTTAGGTTAGGGTTAGTTTGAAAAAATAAACTTTTGAAAGTGGTGGTATTAAATTAGGCTCTACATGCAAACATCCCAAAGTCATGTAGTGAGAAATCATCCGTTACCTTTACATGAGTTTGTCAAGCTGACGTTTCTTGTAAAACCGCTGTTGCATGGACACACGTAACTTCCAGGAGTATTAAAACATTTTGTATTGGCTCCACATGGGCCTTGTCCAACAGTACATTCGTTGGTGTCTACGAAAATCAAATAAAACCTACATTAACAAATAATTTAAATAACCATCGAGATAAAGCCATTGATTGACGAATGATATATGTCAGTATATAAATAGGAAAATGCCCTTGCGATTAAACATGCAAAGGAAACCCAATTGCCAGCTTTTTAGTTGTCTGTCTATGTATTGTATCCTTAAAACTTTTGCAGTTGTTGTTCTCGTATAATAAAGTCTCCAACTGCAAATGTTTTACTTTCGTAACACTTTAAAATTTGTTCAACGTTTCAAGGCCTTATCTACGAAATATTGTACCTGGGTAGAGATAAAATTCCAATTCACTAAGCCAATATGTATTAAAGACTGTTTGACATATAGAGTACTCGAGTAATCATTCAAAAAGCTGGAAGGGGGAATTAAGGAGTTTCATCAGAATAATGGAATTTGATGGACTAACAGAACAACTTTTAACTCTAATCAACTTAAAAGAAAGAAAGAATTTAGAGAAATTTGGGAAGGGAGAGTAACCGAAGATAGTCGGTCCGTTTCAGTATTTCAATCAGTTCTTCCCTCCGTCTGTCTGTTCTAACTTCTGTCGGTTTATCCACCTTCATGTGTATCTGTCTGTCGGTCTGTCTGCATATCCATCTGTCCGTCTATCCGTTCAGCCATTTCGTGAGCTTGTCTATCTGTCTGTGTCTGTTTGCCTGCGTGTTTGTCCGTTTAGTCCATTCGTGGATCTGTCTGTCTGTGTCTGTGTAGCTGTCGGTTGACTCTAACCTTATCTTACCTCTGCATGTTCGCCTGTCCGACATCAGGTAGTAGCCAACTGGACAGGTACATCTGTAGCTCCCCTGTGTATTGCGGCAGCCAGGCTTGTAGCTACAACTGTTTTGATTCGTTCGGCACTCATCAACATCTACAGAAAGTTGTTATTTATCTTTTAATATATTTTCTTTAATTTATTTTATATCTGGTTCTAACTCTTCGTCTGCCTGCCTTCAAAATAGATCTCCTTTTGAGGTAAAATGTCCTGGTAACGTAATCCTTATTTAAAAATTAGTCCGATTAAGTTAAAAGAAAAAAATATGGTATATTTTTGTTTGTATTAACTCGCTTCAATAAGAAGTAAAGTTCGTTTTTAAAACAAAAATTCTTTACTTCTCATGACATTATACGTTCAAATAATGATTGCAAGAAGGAAATGGTTCTTCTTACCATTTTGACATCGTGAACCAATCCAGCCAACTGTACAACGGCATTTATTAGGGGCAATGCAACTGCCCCTGTTACAGCCACCAGGACAAACAGCTATCAAATAAAGATATATCATTTACAACAACTCCCATTACATAAGCATGATTTCGCATAACCTTATGGATACGTGATCATAAAAACAACTTTGAATAAGTATAGGAGAATTAAATTCATGTCCGTTTGATGAGTGGAGGGATGGTTTATGGTGCACATTACTAGTCACTAGCGACCAAAAGTTTAGCAAGATTTTTTTGGCCGTTTTTTTCAATTTCATCAGACTTTAAAGAGTTTTAGGGACTGATTTCTTGGAGAGTTTTAGTTTGAGTTTACGAATCAATCCTTTAAAAATAAAAGCCTGAAAATTGCCTAAACAAGAGTAGAAAATCAAAACGTTTTGAGCGAAGGCCTTTTTTCTGACGGAGAGCCTTCCGTCGAAACGTAACGATTTTCTGCCTTAGTTTCAACAGCTTCTCAGATACTTCGATTTTTACACGTTGCCTCACACTGTCCACGCAGTATTCTTTTATATCCCTTAAAAATTATCTTGCGATTTAACAACGAAAATTTCAACAAGCATTGAAATTCTTCCACGTCACCAGCCTATTGGTCATTCCGGAGTCGGGCTGGAGTCCTGGTTACAACAAAGCAAACGTTACATCATGAGACTGTTTTTGTTAGGGACGAGCTAGTCTTTCGTTTGCGATGCTAAAAACAGTTCCGTGATGTAGTGCAAACCTGGCTATCACCAGGTCTCTCGCACAACTTAATTATCTCGGAATGGCGACTTAGAATAACTTGAATAAATTAGTGCGCAATTACGCCGGAGACAATTGTCGCAGAGTCTTGCCAACAATTTTTGAGGAACGGCTTACGAGTTGTGCATTCATCTCCGTTGGGTTGCCATCCTGGATAGCACGAGTAGACTGGTTTTGTCCTTAGGACTCGTTTGTAGGTAGTCACCCACTTGTAGTAGGGAACATTCCTGTCATAGTAACAAAAGTAAACAAAAAATATAATTTCTTTATATATATGAAAATAATTGCTAAGTTAATTCTTTAAACGTTTACATGGCGATGAAGTTATACGTTGTAGTACGATTTCTGGCAAACAGCATTTTTTCTTAAGAAGTACTTTATCGGAAAATACCTTCTACGAGTTTTTTAAATGACCTATAAGCCCAACCCGTTTGTACGCCAAGTCACGAAGAAAGTTTGGCAATTAATGGTTTCTGAGCCACATAAATTTTACGAATTAAGAAAGCAGGATCTATATCAGATAAATATGCAGATTCGACGTAGTTATGATTGGTTCCTTGTGTTCTGCTCACGAATTACTAACGAGTTTTAGAAAGATATATTTCTGTGTATAGTTTTATGCTCTCACAAACCTACCGGCAGACTGTTTTTTTAGACCAGCACCAAATAACGTGCGTATCACAGGTCTGCGTACAAGTTCTTCTGTAACTTTGTCTCTTGGTCGACGTTTGTACGTAAACATAATAGTTCTGATAGGAAGTCCTTACATTTCTCCTAAAACAGCGTTTAAACAAAAAACTGTATTAGAGACACGTGCAGCCGCGGTATAATCTTATGTATTTTACTTTTAAATGTATTAACAGATGAATGCAAAATAGGGCACAACGTTTCCGTGACGTCAATTGATCTCAAGGGCGGACTGACAACATTCTGGGCATTGGACAGAAGGAAAATCCAGGCCCCACTCATCCGCTCACATATAGTTAATTACATATATATATATATATATATATATATATATATATATATA
>JBAHVQ010007570.1:4022-32241 GCA_036872915.1 Nanipora kamurai | reverse complement strand
TTTTTTACCTGGCATTTCCTTGGGAGTCTTTTCCATCTCCATGGCTTTTCCTGCGGCTTGAAAAACGAGTGAAGTAAACATATATATATATTTACATATGCGTATATATTTACTCAAAATAAAATTTATTAAAAATTTAACGTTCCAGGGACCTGCCTTTTATCAAATGTGGTTTTGCCGCGGCTTTTTGGTAAAGAGTGGGACCCTGAAACGTTAAAGTTTTTAAAAAAGTTCATTTTGAGCCAATATATAACTGTCTATGAACTGGAGTAGAGCTTGGTTCTTTAATCGATATACTACTGTATGTATGTATGTATGTATGTATGTATGTATGTATGTATGTATGTATGTATGTAAGTAGGTAGGTAGGTAGGTAGGTAGGTAGGTATGTATGTATTTAGGTATGTATGTATGTAGGTAGGTAGGTAGGTAGGTATGTATGTATGTATGTTTGTATCTATACATGTATGTATATATATGTGTGTCTATATGTATGTATGTATGCGTGTATATATATCGAGTTTTGGTTTATGTGTATATAACATATACACATAAACCAAAATAATATTATACTTCAATTTTAAATTGTCCAATGAAAAACAGGATTTGTACCATGTGACGAGGTGATTTTTCACTGTATCTCACCCCAGATCACGATTTAGCAGTGTGGGGTGAGATATAAAATATATCTCCCTCTCGAGCGGGTGATATAAAATATATCTCATGCCGCGACATTTCGAGCACTAAACGCGCGACCACACGCATCCAAAAAAAGCAATAACAATATGGCGGGAGCTGAGTCTGTTTCGTTTGAAGCAGATTCAGACGAAGAAATTGCTCGAATTTTGGAAAGTGAAGACTCTACAAACACCAAACGCTCAACCAGAAATGCAGTCAGAGTCTTGCACGACACGTTTTGTAGATATCAAACAAAATTTGTTGTGTTCAATCATGTTGTGGTGTCCATGTTTGAGTCATAAACAGAACGCACTCATATCTATCGCACGCATGTTAACATACACGGATGTCTGCATATTTGTTTTTTTTTCGGTATAATATATTCACAGACCCTCCGCTCGGGTGATTCGGCGAAATATTTCCCAAAGTGATGATATTTGCCGAGGGCGAAGCCCCAAGGGAAATATCTTTACTGAGTGAAATATTTCGCCGAATAACCCTCGCTCCGGGTCTATAAATGATAATCATACCCTTGCAGTCCTTTGGGAATTATGAAAATCTCATTAGTGAAAGAAAATGTATCTAAAATAGTCAATTTTTCTGCCTAGTGAAATGGTTGATTTGGGGCAGCCAGTTGACTTTTGAGTGAAAAAAATTCCACAGCTACCACGATGCATTGTGGATAGCTGGAATTGTCCATTGTCAGTTACAACTAGTTTATTTCTCAAGATTACGCAGCCTGTGCTATTAACTTTAACTGAATGAACTTCTACTAGTACTCCCGTTTCATTCAGTACCATTTACAATGAACCAATAAAAACGGGCAGTTCTCAGTTCTTGACGTCCTTCCGACACAACGCTATAAGTCACGTGGCTATACCAATAACTTTATCAAACTTCATTGCAATAACAGTGGAAAAAACCGAACAAGCTTTTAATTGTCGAAGAATTATTCCACTGTAAGTTTAACGACCACTAATTTGGAAGATAAATGCTTCGTCACAAAGGAACAATGGTAACTACACGCGGTGGCGGTCCCACTGCAGGATTACCAGATTACCGATTCTGTTGGTCAAAAATGAATAATTCAATCTAGATCCTTTAGCTTCAAGAAAAAGATGACTAATGAGTGCCAAATTTCTGTTTGGTTTACATTGTGCAACTAAGTTTGATTTAAGAGGGTCAAAGTACAACTTAATTGGTATATACTTTGTATACCTATGCAATCATAGGTGGATACAAGGGGGCCTTTGGGACCCAACCCCCCTTTCAGCACAGGTCTAAGTTGTGCTTGCTCTAGATTCTTGCTAGACATCCATAAAGACATCCCACTCGACTACGAGAACGTCGCCAATCGCTACGCTAGACGACAACCATGAAGGATGTTACAACAGAACCCATTAAACGACACGAATTAAATAGTTAAGTTACAACCTGTACAGTAAACTATCGAAATTTTTGTTCATACAGTTAAGCGGTGACAGTATAATTTAAATTTTGAATCGGTAACATTTGGCTGAGATGACGTGTGCACGTACGTTTTTAGTCCAACGGTGTTCTTTCGACGGGTCCCCCTTTTTCCAAATCCTGGATCCGCCACTGGCAACTACTCTGGTTTGTCAATTAAAGTACATTCAAAAGTAAGCATTTAGGTACCGTTAGTTATTATAAATTCTACATTAGACTTAAGTTATGTTGTATGCCCAGTTCTCACCAAATCCATCAATCAAAAACAATACAAAGAAAGCATTACATGTTTTTCAGAGGCGGATCTAGAAGTTCCGCGGATTATGTGAGAGGAAAAGGTAGAAAAACAGCTCCAAAGTTACACCGCGGTAAAATCGGTCTTCACTCTTTTCTATGTTTATAACTTTTGTACCACTCGCGTGGACCAGCTTTAAGTACAATTCAGAAAAATTATTGTATAGAATGTGAGAATTTTAATGAGAAAACTCACATGTACGCCATGATCGTAAAAGACGTCCTGCAACCATCATTCCTAGCGGGATACACATACAATAACTTCCGGTTACTACTTAAACTTCAGGTAAATAACATGAATATTATATAGACCATAAAATTATGGTCTATCACAGTTAATGATTCCAATATTGTTTTGTTATAACTGCCGTCAAAATGCAGAAAACTATGTTTCAGAGCCATTGGGGTTCGTGCCCGAGAAACTGTATTAGCAGCCATAGTAGCCAGCACGCCATTGCCCCTCTTCTATCACCTAACTTCACTTCACCTCAGTTCAGCCCAGTTCAACAAACCTCCTCTTTTTCAAGGAAATTTTCGAGTGTGAGGATATTGTAATTTTTAAGACCCAACCGGGACCTGTTGCGAACAATGCGCGACCTCGCGAATCTAGTGCGATACTCTAACCACTGAGCTACGGAGGTCGTTGCCGAGAGGTCACGAGTTCTGTAGTTATTGTGGGTAACACCCGATGAAGAGGATTGGGTATATTCGCCATTCCTCCACCTCTCTACCCCCATCCATCCATCCCTTCAATCGATTCAGCTAGCCAGCCCAGCCAGGTGGCCAAACAGCCAGCCAGCCATTAACCCACTCATCCACCCGTCTGTCTACTTTTAGGAACTGGGCCTGGTTGTTCCAAGGACGATTAACCTGGGTTAAAATTTAGTTAGGTCCTTTATTAATCGTGTTCTGTTTGACAGCTTTAGTTAAAACTTTCTAGGATAAAACCTTTCTATGCTTATATGATACATGGACTAAAAACTTTTAACATTCTTTCCTACATTAGCAGTATTTCATCCACAAAGTTGTCACTAATCTTGGATTAAGGTAATTGCCCTTTGAACAACCCGGCCCAAAAGAATTGAAATGGTAAATTAAGACTGCTTAAAAAAAATACAAAATTTCACAAAGGCACAATTAGCCATGCATCTATCCATGCTCTGTTCGTTTATTTACTCGTTTGTTTTATAATTTCATCGCGCAATACGTACGTTTTTCTTTACCATAGTTTTAATTCGTTTATTTGTTTATATTGTTTTTTATCTATTCACGTGTGGTTTTTTTCCTATATTCATCGTTACTGGTAAGTTGAAACCATTTACAATAATGCTGGGTTTCACAACGAATGCCAATTTTAAATGCTTGGTGTTAGCAGGGGCAACTCATAATTAAGATCTGAACAGATCTTACACAGTATTATGGGAACTAAAGGAGTATGGTCACGGCGGGATTCGGGTCAGCAACCTTCGGGCTTATAATCTTTGACATCAGCGTCGGCTATAGTGCAATTAGCTTGGCAAGTCTTCGCAGAAAGAAAATTACTGGCGTCCTGAAACACTGTAAACGCGACTGAAGGAAGTCTGGTCTACGAAAACGCATTCGAGAATGATCTTAGCATTACTGCAAGTCGCTTTCAGTGCCGGGATGCATCTATGAAGGTGTGTTCTAAGCATAGTTTCTAAGCCAGCCAAAACTATAAATAGAACACAGTCAGTTGACGTACGAGCCGAAACTTAGTCTATTCAGTAGTGTTATTCAAAAGCTTTGAGTACGTGGGTGGTGGAAACAGATCAGTTACTGTGTGTGATTCAATAGAAAACGCGCTTCTGGCTTGGATAATAAGTTCTGGTTAGCAATTTCTTGGTTTTGCTTTGTACGTGTTTGCGAGTTGAGAGCCTGTCTTCCATTTGAATACTTATGTTACATAAAGTGGCCACCTTTCAATTGGAGGTATAAGAAAGGGCTTCAAAACATATCAAGTTCAGTGTTTAGGACGTTTGGTTGCAAAGGATAACAAGGAACGGAGAATGGACTCTTCAAAAGAATCAAAGGGTAAGCGAAGTCTATTGTATCTTTGAAAGTCGAACAGTTACAACTCATTTAAGCTTAGTTCGTATTGATAGCATTCTGCTCTAAAAATGCACCAAACGTCCTCTCTATCTTGTCCTTTTTTGGCGTATTAGTGAATGGTTATTTAACTTAATCGTTGGTTCCCTGCTAAGGTAATCAAAGCGATAGCTGTGGCGTACGTTTTCTAATCCACAAAGCTGTTCATGCAAATTGATATTAGGTTGCTCTTCTAGTACGTAAACAAAGGGAAAAGCTTCTGTTGTTTAACGTTTTTCCGTCGAAAAGCATGCGAATTTTCCTGATCCGGTACCAATTGACGGTTTATTTCGTCCAGATTCAAGTCTTAAAATTTCAGTTATGTTAATTTGAAGAACGTTTCCAAACCGTTAAGGCTTTTCCTTGGTGAATGTATCCTACTTTTCAACATAGATATATATTGGCTTATTCACGGTCAAATTTTCATCTGTCATTCAACATCTCTAGTACATTAGAATTAAAAGTGTTGGGAAATATTGCCTATGGTCCGCTTGTCTACCTTAACTTCCCGAGCAGTGATTACTACTTTGATGGATTAACATCGTAGGAAATTAACGATGGTCTCGAATTAACGTCAGACTGTTGTTGATGGCCGATGTTTGCAGTTTTTGTCAGATAATATTTACCAGCCTTTGTTCCTTCATGACCTTAAGTGAACGTATCCTTGTACGTGCACGGCGAACGACGTTAATTTTTAACAGTTCGCAGAACTGATTCTTTTCCAAATCCTGGAATTCTTTGAGATTAGGATTAATGGATGTTTTCTTGAGTTATTGCCTATTGGTATCTGGTCATTCAATGTTGACGCGACTTCCTGGCAAGAATTGGAAGTAGTTTAATGAACGTAAAATGAACTACTTTTTTTGTACTATGATAAGAATGTCAGTAAGGTTTTGAATCATGAAAGCACAGATTTGGCGTTTTTAAGTTGTTTGTAGTTGTCATTTTGACCTTCGAGTACAGTACACTGTTTGCAATAAACAAATTAACTTGTCAGCAAATTACCCAGCTTTGGTTTGTAGACATCAAGACTGCACTTGTGGCATTAAGGAGTTTGGTAAGGCCAGTATATTATAGAGCATCTATTAATCATTTGGTCGAACTATGATTGGAGGCTGGATACTCCATGAAACAGCTGAAATCATTTGAGCAGTTTGAATAGAAATCACTGGTTGCATTGAATATTAAAGATAGCAAATTAAAACTTGTATTAGCATTAAAAAAGGCTAAGAGATTTTAAAAACAAAACGTTTTGTTTTTTAAGATTATAAGAACTTTTATCCCTTTTTAATGTCAAAAATGTACATAAAACAAACTCCAACTTAAAATCTTGTGGCTATATGTAGAACCAGTCACTCTTTTACAGACAGTAATGCAATGGTATGCAGTGTAACAAGGCATTTTATGCAGTGCTGGATTAATGGGGGAGGGGACAGGGGAGCAATTGCCTTGGGGCTGCAACTTTTGGAAGGTGGTAATTTTCCAATAGTTGCTGGGAAAATATGATAATAAATGAAAGTAGACTTACTTGTAACAACAACCAAAAACATTTTTGCACCAGCAAAAGCAGTGATAGAAATCAGTGTTTTGTGAAAGGCATAATTAAACTAAAAGTTGTCACATGCACACGTAAATATAAGTTTCTAAACCTTCCAGCAGGTACCGAGGGTTTATGGGTGCAATCAATACTATGTTCTGGGGCAGCAAATTTAAGTGGGAGCTGATTTTATGGTAGAAACAAAGGAAACCCTCCTCCTCCAATATACCTTTACAAATTTCTGTTAACTTTGTAGCAAAACTTAATATTCAAAAAAGACTTTGGCATTTTTCATTCATCATGTATTTAAGTTGAGAAGGTGTTAAATGTCTTTGCATGATATGCTGAGAGTTCAGTGACATCCCATCAAAGTTGCCACTATGATATGAAAAGAAAAAAGGGAAAATTAGTAAATAACATTCCTATTCAGATCATTTTCCTGTCCTGCTTCAGTGTATTTCAACAATATGAAAATATTGACCACTTGAGTGTAGTGTTGCCATGTGAAAGAAATAGTTAAATACTAAATTAACCTATATCCCTGTGACAAGTAAAACTGTGTGGCTTTAGTCAGAGAAAAAATACTAAAGTGCAATTGTACCCCTTAGTGGGTTAAAAAGCAACAGTGGCAATTATCTTTGAGAATTCTACAGTATTTACCTGAAGGTGAGCATCTGAAGAATAAACCATGAAAAATAATGGGAAAAGATCTGAAATGCATTGATGAAATGTATTTTAGAAACAACAGACTGAGTTACACAAGACCTAAAATTAAGCCGCCTTTGACCAATTTAACTGTACAAGCACTTTGTCTGTCAAAGAGTCATGACTACAGGAGGATTGCCAAAATACTGCAAACCATTAACAAGCATAATAGCACTTGTTACTGGGACAGAGGCATAATTATTTGCTTTGACAGAGAGCTGAGCAGTCTATCAGAATCTCATAAAATCATTTGATGCCACTTTAAGCTGAATTTTCATTTCAGTATTTTTTTGTTTATGCAAACTTAGTGTTGAAAGTGGTGTACCATTTTCAAACAAACAAGATATAAAGTACATCTCTTAATACATTAACTCCTTCACTGCCAGATTTCTTTTGACAAATAAAATCATCTGATGTTAGCCAAAGTAATATAAAAGTCCTCCATGGCAGTGAAGGAGTTAAGCAATCTGACCTTGTTATACAAGTAATTAGCAATTTGACATACATTGAAGGGTGTTGTTGACACAGGCAACAAATCTTAATATTCCAAGAATGACATGGGGTATGGGAGGGCTATAAGCTAAGGTAATTTTATGTAATTTAAAAAGTTCTTGCAAACAAAGTAGCTTCTTAATGAAAAGTTGATTATAAGAAGCAGCAGAAAATTCTTTATTCAATCATTAGCTTTTGACTTGTTGACTCAACTCATCTTCAGCAGTGGTGTTTGCAGGATTTTTTGATGAGGGATCCTTTTTACTCTTCAAATTAGTTTCGATGTACGTACTGGGAGATCAACATGGCAGGCTTACTGCTGTTTATAACAGGTTTTGGGTCCAAAACAGGATGCAATGACACCCCCTTGGTATGCCACGGATCTTTAGAGCGATTACCAGCCTGGTTGCTGGCTGGCATCCCAGAAAGGAAAAACTGCTCAAACTTACTGAATATGCTTACATATTCTAATTATCTAAAGCAGTGGCAAGCCTTCTAAGGAAAGTGTTTTGTGTTTGGCAATCTCTCTCATTCTTTGTGAGAAGTAATGCCTGCTACAGGCTAGAAGTTTTAAATCTTGCCATTTTATTTGGTGGTCATGCTTCCAAGTGTGGTGCCTGTTCTCACCTTTGGAGCTGTAGGACTTAATGTAAGTGTATGTTCTTCTAGATGAGTAGAGTTATTTTATTTTACTTAGTGTGAGCAGTTGTTTGTAGTTTACATAGTGTAGCACCAGCCAACAACCAGGCTGGTAATTGCTCTGAAGACAACTTGAGTCAATAAGTCGAAACCTAAGTATGATCTAGTAAGAATTTTGTGGTGTTTCTGCAATCCAGTTATCACCATACAAACTTTCAAGGAATTAATCAAGGGAGTTCCTTGTAAGCTTATGCTTTCAGCAGTATACATATGGGACTTACCTGTCATTTCTTGTAACATGTTCATTCTTGAAACCATATTATTTGAAGAACATACAGCAATCAAACTAGAATTTATCTTTTCATTATTACATGTAAAAGAGCTGCTTTTATATTGAAGCAAAAGTCAATTGATTTTTTAATTTGAAATTTTAATTCCAAAAATTCCAAATTATGGCAATAATCAAAATTAACTTATTTAAAAGTGACATGGTCGTGTATGGTAATTACTGAATGTGAAGCTATCATCAAGCATATTGATATACCACCAAAGTGTTAAATCTTATTTAAAATAGATGTAGAATGATAATGACTATTCTTCAGAACTTACTTGCTGTACTGTACAAGAGGTAATTTGTAAAGAATATTAATGAAGCATGGCGAGATACCATTTTTTTTTTGTCACACACTCCATAGTTGGGATGTGTTATAATTTTATTAAGTTTGTTTTGTTGAGCTTAGAACAAGGAATATAAAATAGGGATATATTTTCTCGAAAAAAATTTTGAAAATACATTTTCAAAAAATATGTGAAAATAAATAAAATAAATAGAATTGAAAATAGATAAAAATAAATAAAACATTTAACAGACCTTTAAACAGGCAACTACCGGTACAGTACTCTTTTGCTATTTGCAGTAGAAGGGGTCAATAAAAACAACTATTACTGAACCTTTGTTTAAAATTCAAATTGTCCATGTCAATTCTTTGAAAGAGGGATGTATACTGTACCTGTGGGATGTATACATCCCTGTTCCAAACTTGCAATTGCTTCTTTTGTTTTGGCAAGAAACCACACTTATTGATGGTGGACATATAGTCCAAATTCTCTGTATTGTGTACTTTATGTTCCTTGTTCTAAGGTAGAAAAAGCAAAATTAATATAATGGAATTAAATCTTTTTAAAGAACAACACTCATAGACTGAACAGCATTGAGTCTTGTTTAGTATCTGTGACAATAGAAAGACAGAATGTCTGTCTTACGGTGTAAAATTGGTTTCAGTGATGTGCTAAGGGTCCACAAACAGTCATGGCTTTCTGTTCTTAATTGCTACACTTATATGCTGATTCTAAAAGCTGGTGTTTTTATAGTACAATTACCATGCAATTAGCTTTTATCACCAACTAGATACAAATGTACACTATTGAGTATTTAATTCTCTATTAAGAATCTTGACAGCTAAAGTGACTTTTTAATGTTCAGGATGCTACATAGTACATTAGGAATGGTTCCTTTTAAATAATTATTCTGGTTCTTCTAACTGTTGTAGTTCCTTAGTCAAACCTCTTTTGTTGCTTCAGTTACAGTACTAGAGCATTGCACACTAATGTAAATTTATAAATGGATTATTTAACAGATAAAGAATAAAACAGTAGCGATAGATACACCAGGCGGAAAGTGTAATTTAAAAATGAATATAAGTGCCCAGCAAGCAATTTTAAAAAAAGACAATAAAAAGAGTAACATTTATTTGCTAACGTTTCGTTGTTTACATCACAACATCTTCAGAGCATTTAAACTGATTTTACAAAAGTTATACCATATATACTTACAATGATACTAGTTTTAAATTATACAAAACAGTTACAAAATTTAAAACTCAAATGAAAAATTAAAATAAAGGACAACTAAGTAAACTAACTGTAAGTCAGAGTTACTTAACTCTTAACTTAGTTGTTCTTTATTTTAATTTGTCGTTTGAATTTTATGGTTAGTAATGGTTAGTAATTAAAGTAAGTCGAGGGGGATGGACCTTATAGTGGTATTAAGAACTGGGTTAAGCTTGGAAATTAGAAGACTCTTACGGATGAGAAGATAGGATTCAGAACTACCTGACGAGAGTATTTTGAAATTGGAGGCGGAAGCAGGGTGTTTGTGTATGCATTTCTGTGCACGTATACTTGACATAGTTGAAACTGAATGGTTCTTTCCAGTCAGAGGTGAAACACCTTATAGCATATGGTTGACCCAGTTCTTAATGCCACTATAAGGTCCGTCCCTCTCAACTTATTTTAGTTACTAACCACTTAACTCTGACTTACGGTTAATTTACTAAGTTGTCCTTTATTTTAATTTGTTCATTTGAATTTAGAATTTTGTAACCATTTTGTGTGATTTAAAACTAATATCATTGTAAGAATATATAGTATACTGTAACTTTTGTAAAATCAGTTTAAATGCTCTGAAGATGTTGTGATGTAAACAACGAAATGTTAGCAAATAAATGTTATTCTTTTTATTATGTCTTTTTTCAAAATTGCTTGCTGGGCACTTATGTTCATTTTTATATAAAGAATAAATTAATGAATAAATACTGTAAATCAATACAGTTAATGAGTAAATAGAATAAAGTAAATGGTTATTACTTGGGAGAATCAGTATGTGTTGGAAGTTGATGGTCCCTGCTAGAGTAGTCCTGAGGAAAACTCGTTATGTACAGTAGACTGACATTTCAACAGCCTCGGTGGCAGTCATGTCTAGAATTGAGTGAAGAGAACCAGTCCGAAACAATCAGCCTGTTTATGTTAGTATACCAACTTGGAGTAAGAACCAAGTAAAAGTTACCAGTACTTTACAAAAGACTTACTCATGACAGCAAACCACACAACGATAGACTCACTTCAACAAACTGAAGTCCAACTGACAACAACCACATAGGCCAACATACAATACTGACTTCGCCCACATACACCCACATACACCTACAAACGGAAGACATTTTATTGTAACAAGCTACACACATTAAATAGGCTGACTGGCTGTCAAAATATCAACTAGTCAACATACAGTCTTCTTGAAGACTACTCTAACCCTGACGATCAACTTCCAACTTGTAATCAATAATTTGATCACAAACATCCACGCAAGTGTGCAAGAGTTATCAAGTGCAAATTATATATTGCATGTTTGATGTAGCGAAACTATGCATTTTCCCTTTAAAACTTACCTTTCATGTTTATTTTATTTTTTATTATGCCAAAAAGCTCTTACAGTACATTAACAAGAAGGGTGATGTGTCAACAGTATTGAATAGCTTGTAGATAATCAACTGGGTTGGGAAACTGCCAGAACCCAAGAATGGAGAAACTGATGTTTCGAGCAAAGGCCCTCTGTTGGGCATTTGCTCAAAATGTCAGATTCCCCATTGTTAGGTTCCAACAGTTTCCCTTACAGTACATATACTATTTTGTATACTTGTAATTCTATTGTAATTCAATTGAAATAATGGCATCAGACAACTTAACCCTTTCTTTGCTGACCAGACTTTAAAGTCAAAGCTTCTGTAAAGTGTTTAGTAGAATTTCATTAATTATTATCTAATTTGAGTAAACAAAGGGTTAATATGTACCAGGATGTACTAATATCAGACAACTTATTATCTATTCCTAATGCTGGTTGTAACAGAATTAATTTACCACAATATTGGGAGAACCTGACGGAGTGTGTGATGTAGAGTAAAACTGAAGATTTAAAAGCAATTAATTTAAACTTATTTGGAATTAAAAGTCTTTCAATCCTGTCATGTTCTGTGTAAACAGTCAAAATCAGAGATGAATTTGAACCTTTAATTGGTAGATATGGTAGTGAAAAAAGATTTACACTGGTTGCTCAGATTATGAAGAATGTCCATATTTGAAAAGGGTGCACTTTTAGTAATATCAATTTGTAAGGAACAAATTTTAGTTTCTAATTGAACAAACTGAATCTCCCAGATTTGTGTTCAGTACAGGGATGGATCCATAACTGTGTTAGAGGAGCTAAAATTGGCCATTATGTTATTATCTTGTGGTCAGTATGTTACTGTATAATTTATCATCTGTGGTCATTATGTCATCACAGTTGGTCATTGTTATCATTATCTGTGGTCATTATCTTCCCCAGACGACCAAGCTTGCAAAAATGATGTTTTGCCTAGGGCTGTACACTGTTAGATGATAATGATGGTATGAATGTTCTGCTGTAGTGGTAATGACTTGTTCATGACCTGATTAAAAACTCAACCCCAAACTACAGTATGTGTCAACAACAATAAATTGGCATGTTTGTGGAAGTTGATCACCCAGGTTAGTGTAGTCTTGAGAAAGACTGTTGGTAGAAGTGACTGATGTTTTGACAGCCTTAGTGGCTTTCATCTTCAGAGTCAAAAGGTTTTTGTGACTCTGAAGTTTTTTTGACTACACTAACCTGGACAATCAACTTCCACAAACATGTCATGATTCCCCCAGGTTCAAACCATTTACTTTATAACAATAAATTGGCATACCATTTACTTACAGACATCTGTACTGGTGGCAATATTATCTGACATCAGATGCAATGACCTTATTCCAGTAAATATTCCCCATTGAAACCATTATGCTGCATTTTGCCTGCATACTGTAGCTGACATTTTTAGGGGCTGGGGTCAAGATGAAACACAAAAAACTGCCTGCACAAAACTTTAACTGTAAGTTTTTGAATTTCACTTAACATGTAATTATTTAAGTAATAAAACCAAGCACACAAGGAGTTTAAGTTAAAAATGTAAAGGTGTTGGCAGATAATTTTATTATGCTAATTTAAAAGGTTATGTATTTTATTTTCCCAAGGCTTTATGTTTGTGAATGAAACTGCAAATAAAATTATTAAGGGTGGAAGAAACATGTTAGGTGCCCAGTAATATGCAAATCATGATATGTATTTCAACTGGTATAGGTTTCAGAAATGGAAGAAGGCTATAATGAAGTAACTCTTGCAGGAATGTGCTCTGTAAAGAGATATAAGAACTTAAATATTAAATTGCGTGGTTGCAAGATTCTTACTGTATAGAAACGTTTTATATGTGTTTAAGTCTCCAGCAGGCAACAGCTAAAGTCCTTTAGGATTTTGTGCCCTACCATATGAATACCCTCCCAAAACCAAAAATGGACTTTTACCACAGTTGTTTCACACACATCTAAGCCATCTCTACATGAATACCTGATCAAAGGATGAAGTAGCTAGAGTTAGGGTGATCAAAGGATGAGTAGCTCAGACTTGAACATTAAACGGTTGCAATTATTTGCACCCTCCAATGCAGTATAAGTATCACCACATTGTAGAGCTCAGAAAATGAAATGCTTATTCAACATATTTGCTCACCTGTTTGCTTCAATAACACTTCAACTTATGAAGGCATTTTTGATTTTTTGAAATTTATTTGTCAATCATCAGTCAATGTCTAGTTTGACCAATTAGAATTTTTGTCCTCCAGTGGATGGGCAATCCAAAACACCATAGTTTCTTAGAATGCAGTTTTTCCACTACCCTGCCTTTACCCAGCCCCTACAACCTTCAGCTACATAGGTTGTACTGCATGCACATTCCCACCCAGTTTTAGATAGTGCTTTTTCCGGGAAGGGCCATAAGCAAGCAGAGTCCCCAAGTTTTTCAGGTTTAGGGGCTTTGGCTCCACCCTGGAACTGCTTCTAGTTCAGTAAGCTCAACTGTCAAATTTGACAAATTTTACTGTATGTGTACCTTAAGATTTGATAATGATCATGATGACAACAACGATGACGACGATGATGATAGTAATGATATGAATTCTTTACAAAGGAAACACCTGTCCCATACATTGTGATTTTCAAGAGGTTCTCTAAATGTTAATTGATTCTGAGTTATACAACAAATCTAGTTCAAACCAAATTTGATTCTATGGTATGTTAACAGACTAGTAGGGATAGAACAATAACTGCTAGACCAGGGTTGTCAAAACTGCTCTTGAAAATTGCCCTCCATGCATTTGTACTAATTACCTCCATTGTCTACTTTGTTGGCTGTTTTTCAGGATATTGTTATGGAATAGTTTGTTTTCCAAAGTTAGGGTTAGAAATAATGTTGATGTTCTTCTAATCTATAGTGACAGTGAATGCTGGTTTGTCTTTTACATGTTTCTGTTACTATTGTAATTTCTGTCCAAGGAAGTCTTAAATTGTTATTTTACTGTACTGGTAACACCAGATTAGAAGGCCTAAGGGATGTCCCTCCACAAAAGTAGTCTGGTGGACAACTTAGACACTTTGCTTGTTATCCAACTAAAATAAATTTCTCCAGTAGTACAATTGCAAACATCACATGTGAAGCATCGATCATTTTCCTCTTCAATAAAATGGGTTTTGAAGAAAAAGTAAAAAATGACGATTAAGAGTATTTGGATTTCATATGTTTGCTGGTACAGATGCTATGCTTGTAGGGCCCTTGAGGGCCTTGATTCATGAATTGTATGCTTGACTTCACACTTAGAACCTGCTGTCTACCACACCACTTTTGACAGCAGCACACAAACTTCTTAACAACTATGCAGTTTTGAAAATTCCCTTAATTTGAACAACTATAAAGTGGCTTAGAACAGTCCAATCTAATTAATTAGATTATGAAAACTGATACCGGATATTCAGGGCAAAAACAAATTACATGAAGAAAATCCTCTTTAAAATTTAGGTATTTACTGTATTTCAGTTCTTAATTAAGGTGTCATAATAAGATACACTTACTATAAATAAGAACAAATGGTCTATTAACTGTGTGGCAATGATAGTTCTATTCAATGAATTTAATTCCTACAGATGAATATAAACTTAGTTGATCTAAGCAGTAGCATACTGGCAAACTTAATGCTCTAACCAAATGATTTTCAGTGCATAAATTAAGTGGATTTTAAGACAGTGATTTTTGTTGATAAAACCTACAGAACTAATCACCCTAAATGGGACAAGATCTGCACACATCATGCCAAAAGTGCATGCAATAATGGCTACATGTACATAGCAGTTTGTAAGTGAAAAACTGATTGATAGACTGGGTGAGTAAGCAATTGGATTTCCTTTAAATTGCACTGACTATACTAGTGGTCTATAAGATACATCTTAGAGACCACTAGTATACTGTATTAATGCTTTTACACTGATTTTAGGTTCACCAGCTGTGACATCCCTGCCCCAATCTGCCATGAGCATTCAAGCAGAAAGCAAAGACAAGTCTGGTACAGTATGGCCTGTACAATTTAGCACATTTCATATTTAGTTACAGTATAAATTTTTAATTTTGTATGCAAAATTGTGAGGTCAATTGTATACAGTATTGTTATGGTGTAGAGTACATATAAAACCGAAGTTTTGCAATGACACCCGTTGGTTACTCACAGGTTTAAACAGGACCTCATAGTGCATGATTATGCATATGAGTTTGAGCCAAGTCTTAATGTATATCCATCTGTTCATTTGTACAGCGTTGGTGCTATGTACCTTCAACAACAGGTAGTGACTATTTAGCACCGTTTTCAACTTGTTCTGGCATGGTCAAGACCTAAGTCTAAATTCAGTCTAATGAAAAAGAACAGACTGTGCAACCATGTTTCATAGCAACCATATTATGGTAGCTAGATTTCGGCAGAAAGGCTCGTAACATGTTATCAACCTAAGCAAAAGAGCAGTACGTTTTCCCACATTGGAGTTTTCGACTTACATCCACAGAAAATTGACCTGCTTTCCCAGCATGTGACGTCATGAATATCAGCAGTTAATCTTAGATGGCGGGGAACAATTTGGTTTACTAACCTTTTAAGAGCAACCAAAGGGGATTTATGCTGATCTTTAGACCAAAGTGACAATTCACATTGTATTTTGAGCTCAAGAAGTTGCGTTTTCCAACTTTTGAATTTTATTGCCCATGCCCTTAAATATACTTATCCCTAAGAGGCAGTAGGTTGGATGAAAAGTGTCATCAATAGTATCAAAACTTTTCAAAAGGGACTGGTTACCCTAGTTGCATATTTCACTGGGCAACCACCATCCTTCTTTGACCGCATTCATGGCGTAGAGGGCAATCTTACATCGCCAATTTTACAATAACTATGATTTTGTGGGGTGTTTTTTCTCTAAGCAGACTCTGGTCCTCTGAGTCCTGGTCTTCCAGTGACAAATCCTCGTTATCTGATTCCAACCTCTGCACAACAGTTAGAAGAACTTTTCAAGCAAGGTTATCATCCCCAGCTCTCGCCAACTACGTACCAGCAACTAATTTTACAACAATGGCAGTTAGCACAGGTACTGTATGATCAAACAAAGTAGTAGATCAAGTAATTAACTGTTTATGCCAGAGGTGTTGACTCGAGTCACTTTTTATTTTTTTGACTTGAGACTTGATAGTTATGATTTGATAGTTAACTCTTGGCAGTCAACTCTTACGCTGAAGCATTGGACCTCAGAGGTCCACTAGATCCATGGCCATTTTTTTTCGCCTATCCCAAGCTTAAAGATACGAGTCCCGAATTACTCTAAACACAAACTACTTAAATACGGTTTACAATAAAACTCTGTCTGACCGCTCAGAGTTTTATTTGGTTTTCACATTTGGTTTACCAGGCGAACTGTAATAAATTCGTGTGTTGACCAACATACTTTGCAACAAGCGCTTGCCTCTCTTTTATGGGAGCACTGTGGGTAGCAGCGTACCCTGCACGAGTTAGGCAAACACCTGCCTCTCTTACTCGTGTGGGGCGCTACCGGTGTACCCTACTCGAGATATGGGACCCGCAAGCTCATAACTGTACGGTTTGTATCTGCAAAATCCTAGGGCTTTATACAGATACAAACCGGTGAATTTATAATAGGCAATAGGATGGTGCAATTGTCGATTTTCATGAAACAAAGAAAACCGACTCAAATTTGGAGTAATTATAGCCATTCCCCTCTATTTCGATCAAGTTTTAAGTTTCAAAATAATAGTTATTTAATGCACATGTTTTTATCCTCATACTTCTAAAATCACGCTATTTGAATAGCTTTAATAACTTGTGAAGCAAAAGCCTTTTCAAACCTTTTTTTGGAGGATTTCTGGACGTTGACTGGTTGCTCAGTAACCTGAATTGTCGGAAGTTTAAGAAGCCTAACAGCCTCACCCGTGTTGGTGAATATTCGCTAGTGTAATTGCTAGTGAGAAAAACTTGTTTTGTCAATCTAAAGATTTAAATGTAAAAGTAAAAGAGCGGAAAACGTTAGTATTTGTTACTATATGTTGGTAAATAAAAACACTGCCTCGTTGCTCGTTGCGAAGTTTACCTGGTCTGATGATGAATTTGTAATAAATTCGAAATATTACCATTTCAACATTCTCTCTTGTTATTTGACTCATATCTTGAGTTTTACAAGATGATTATATTCGGTATATGTTTTGTTTTATACTTTTTCAAACTATCGGCTGGCCATGGTTTTTGCGAAGTAAATAAAAGGGAAATTCCAGAATCATCCTCAGGGTAATATGAAATGATAAATTCACATTAAACCTTTTATCATTTCATAAAAGGGAAACGTTCATTGAATTCATGGGGGTGGATGGTTTCAAGTGATGAAACACCTTGTATTGTCATTGTTGCCATCGGCACCTCTTGAAATGGGTGACTAGTTTTGGGTGAGAAAACGTGGCAGCGTAAAACAAGAATTATTGGGGCAAAACATGATCCATGTAGGTAAACATCGGATTTAAAGGTTTGTAAATTCATCGGATATATTCCACACAAATCTAAACGTTTAAGGTAGTTGGTAAAGTCGGTACAAGGCTAGCCCTTAGCGATGTAAAAGGTTGCACGTATTTGCAATCTATTTTAGTATCTTGAGAGAAGTCCATCATAAATTAGATCTCCAAATACCAGATTACCTTATAAAAGGCGGGGATTGTTTTTGAATTTTAAACGGAAGAAATAGTCAGATTCTTGTCCTAGGAATGCCAAAAATGACATTCTAAAGGTTTTAAAAGTTTAACATATCCTTGCGGAGTTTGCTCGACAAATACTGTACTCTGGATGACGGCACTGAACTGCTGAAACTGGCTACACCATGGAAAACATTCTGTTCAGAACAGAAACAGTCAGTTCACCTAATTTTTTGTAACACTCCCTTGTTATTTTTTTTACTTTACAAGTCAAAGTGGTGGAAGTAGTCGAATTAAAATAAATTTTCAAATAACACGGATGTATTTTGTAAAGTATTAAAAGGACATGCGGCGTTCCGTGTACTTCGGGATCAGTTTGAATGAGTAAGTTCACAATGAGTTACTGCCAGTTTACAAATAAATAACTTTCGTTTGATTAACTTTTTCCTGTCCGAGGACTTTCCCCTTGACGAGTAAAATCATCTGGTGTTTGCCAGAGTTAAATACTAAAGTCTCCATAGGTCACTGAGGACCTAGGCGGACAGGAAGGAGTTAAAGATTGAAGAGGAGGAATTTCTAGTAGAGAATAAGAGGGTTAAAAAACTCTGGTTAAGGTTCAACCGAGAACTGTTGCAAATGTTATTGGCTATTGGCAGGAACAGAAACCATTACTATAGAAATTTAGTTCCGATCTACTGAACAAACTGCGAACTTGTTGCTTGGAGCCTTGTTGAAGTGGGCGTCGACCTTTAATTTTAGCGAACATTAGGCATCCCCCTCAAGCTGACCCTGGCAAGGAAACAACCTTTAATGATGCAAAGACTAGAACTAGGATGAGTTTTCATACAACTGGCTGCAATGGTACAGGTAATGGCGGAGCCTGTTGGTTACAAATTTTGTGGCATCAATTTCGCCTCTAGTTTTATTGATGATCTCTAAGGAAGACGCCATTGAAATGAGCTGGATATATCACGGGTAATATTGTATAATTGGTTTAGCGAAGTTCGTTTGTGTTGTCGACTGGTCAGAAAAGTGGATTTCCAATTTTGCTGGTCTTTCAGATTACACTGCTTTTGATGAGAACATCTTTGCTGCTTTGTTATCGGTGGCTTAACCAATTTTCCTGAACTTCCATTGTAGACGCCCAGAGCTTTCCAAGTATTCCAGGTTAAGAATACCCATATTGGGGTACCAAGTGCCGCTCTCTGGCCATTTGCGTCCTCCCCGAAACGCTTTCACGTTTTTAATTTGTCAAATACGGAAACTGAGGCCAATAGGTAGTGCAGGATTTGGGTCGTAATACTGATTAGTCTAAATACCAATGTCTGACTTAAATTTTATGAATTTCAGTTTTAAGGAATGCTTTCATTTTTTCACTAAAATGCTGTAAATGACCGTTTGAATTGGAACGACGATTTCATTTAAAATATAAAAATTTCATCGGAAAATATACTCAAGACTCCAATTGACAGTTGTCTAGGAAATTTTGAGTGCGTGGGATTTCAGTGGTTGCGATAGTCCAAATTTGACACATAAGATGGAGTAAACCGAGAAGTGTTGCTGCGAAAACTTTGTTGGTGGTAATGTGTCCCAGTTTTGGAACGCACGAAACAGATATTACTGAACGTAATAGGAACCATTTTTCATGCCAGGGAAACAATTTGTGTTTGGAAAAATTATGAAACCTTGAAAGCAATATTCCGCAGCAACGATTCATGGGTTTGACTTACCCTTAGCAAGAAAAAACCGGGTAGGCGTTCGCTTTGGCTACCGATTGCGGGGCATGCAGCACGGAAACGTGCGAGCGCCTGTTTGGCAAATGACATAGCAGTTCGAAACACTAGGATCGAGGTTTATTTCAAGTACAAGTAACCTTTTGAGGATTAGAATTGATTTGGGAAAAGCAGATATTTTTAGTTTCCAGTTAAATTTGTTGCCTTAGCCATTTGCATTTGTTGATAACAAATTGCATGAAGATAACATAGGGCTAAGGCTGCGTCTGTAAACAGTACCTCGTAACGGTAAACACGAAGAAAGCATACAAAAATTGGTCACAAGAGAAATATTTACGTCATTTTAATGTTATAGAGACAACACGGGGACGTGCTCACTACAACACCTCTAAAAGGCTTAACCTTAATATCCCGAGAAATGCCGATAGGGTACCTGCTTATCGGAAAATACAATGATTCCCAAAAGCTGGGCGATGACATACTGATCATTTTAAGTTCAAATCTGATGACGTTCAAGTTTTCGGCCGTAGTCATAGTCTGTTGTTGGAATCTTAAAGTCCCCAATCTCATCTCCTAATTAACAGCGATCAACATGAAACGATGCACACTTCCGCTTGTTAATTATTAATAACCTTCAGTGAACATTAATTGTACGCAAAAGCGCCAATGGTTCAATCTTTCACCATGGAACAACAATGTGATTGTTGTACCATTGTTATGTTTGCTGTATGACAGCGGAGAAACTGTACCAAACAAGTTATGATCAACCACTTTAACTGTTTTGATCGTCATCCGTTGAAATTCATTTATCACAAATTTAGTGGTTACAACGAAGTACGATCGACATAACTT
Organism: Nanipora kamurai; assembly: GCA_036872915.1. Lineage (NCBI taxonomy): Eukaryota > Metazoa > Cnidaria > Anthozoa > Scleralcyonacea > Helioporidae > Nanipora > Nanipora kamurai. Next base: position 11,789 of record JBAHVQ010007570.1, on the reverse strand, counting down.
TCGACATTTTATTAGCTATTTAAGACGAAGTTCTGAGCTTCAATTACAAACAATCTAGAGTTTAAGAGATGAAGACGAAGGTTGCACTGTCGTAATTATTATTCCGGATTTATCTGCTTGTCTTGCAAATTATAGTTTGCTACGATTGATTTTTATCAACTTTTTGCTCTGGGGAAGGTTTATTTTACAATTTTTTAATTAAACATTCATCTCTGGCCTAGTGCGTGTTTGGCCGAACCCAGTACATTACTGTCGTTGCCAAAGACGTAGCTTTCCTTTCTAAGCAACCTTCGTTAAATAAAACGGTCGCGTTGATAATCGCAATACCAAAGCTTCGTGAACCGAGAACACTTGACCGCGATATGTGGGCCGTCTAACTGTATTGAAGATTTGTGATCCAAATTACAAATCTGTACTTTTCAATTTGAATGTACCATGGTAGCCCGACTAAAATATTGATTCGTGGACTAGAAGAGCTAAATATGAAGTAAAGAAATACGGACATTCCGAATGATAACTTTACTTTTCATTTGTGTCTTTATGATCTGATAGTTAGCAGCACGACAGCAGCATTCAGAATATCGCATGAGAGTTATGGAAGGTTCATCACAGGACCAGTATCTTCCAGAGCAGGAGACTGAACCGGAGGAGTTGGAGGATACTCAGAAATCTGTTCGGACCACGGATGATGAGAAGGAAGAAAGGTCACTGCAAGTAAAGGTTTGTTACGCCATGTTGTTGACCAGTGTTACGATTTCATTGCGGCATGGTAATTTTTTTAGTATTCTGGCATTAAGCTTCTGTGCCGACATCCCATGAACCTTCGCAACTCCCCGACAAACAAAGGGGCAGGTGACTCGAAAATGGTCGCATAAAACATTACGAGGGGTTGACTCGTGAAAAACTCTCAAGCCGTCTGTAAGTACGATCAACATGTCATACTTGTACATCAGGTTAAGGTGGCATAATCACAAAATTAAAGATAATTTCACAAAAAAATGGTTGCCTAGTTACGTTATTTACCGGAAGAAAATATAACTGTGCTGACTTCACGAGTTTAAAATTCTGTGGAATTCAATTTCTGGTTTTGGAGTTAACTTAATGTTGTTGTCATCTCCAACAATTTATCTACCATTACGTGTCAGCGATTTTATCAAGATTTCAACTGGGATGATGTAGATTTTAAGCCATTTGAGGCAAATCATTTAACAAAGACTAAACGAAACTATATTCCATAAATTGCGTACACGTTTTTGTTGAAAGATATGTATCTGCAATTATAGTAATATCGGGAAAAAGCAACATTCAAGGCGAGGCAACACAACGCAACATTTCGCGCAGTACTGCAGCAATTACTAAATATCATAGACGAAGATGTCAAGTTAAATAAAATTTTTCGATGCGCTGACCCAATTTAAACAGAGCTGGATTGCAAAAGCGGCGTGTACTTACAAATGCGGCTAGGTTAATAATAAAATTCGATAAAAAATTATTAATTTATGACATATCCGTATATCACATTAGATAAAAATAATAAAAATTAAATGAAGGAAAACATAAAACGTTATATCTGACGGAATGAAGAAATGTTTTTTAATAAAAGAGCTGAATGATTGGACATCTCTTCGCTGCAGGCTATTCTATAATTTTGCTCCGCCATAACGAGGCTCGCTTTTAAAAATTCTGTTTTTGTTTTGGCATAGAAAATGCAGTGGATGACCCCCCTTAGACAGTAATTATTGTCGGCATCAGTGGCTCTGAACATCTCAGTCAGTACCTCTGAAGCTAAAAACGCCTGAACGACTTGAAAGTCCCTTTTTCACCTTCGAAGACAAATATATTTCCATTTGAAATCTTTTTCACTGATGGCCAACGATTTACTTATTTTAAAATCAAAAAGAATGTCTGTTAATGCTATTGACATCTTTACCATTTATTGCTACCCAAGTTGCTCTATAAATTAAATATTTAAAAGATACATAGATAATGTGAGACAAAACATAATCCGAAAATAAACATCCTGTAAATAACTCAAGATATGAGCTTATATATATACATATAAATGAGGCAAACGGTAAGGTGATAATATATCGAATTTATTTCAAAGCCTTCGTCAAACCATGTAATTACACACAGTATATACGATCTTTAAATTCTCGCTCAGAATAGATATTCACATTGCTGAGGTGCTATGTCTACGCCGAAATGAACCAATGAAAAGGTTAGCTTTTGCTTCTTCCAACGGGATTCCCGCATCTTCACGTTGTGCTTGTGAGGCCCCATATTTATCATCTAAATTTCAAAACCCAATCCAGGTTTTGACAGTCAACTAGATAACTCTTGTCGTAGGAGTCTTGGTTTCCACATTGGATTTTTCTGACAAAACGTCTGTAGTACTGGAGCATGCGAAATCAAAGCGTTTGTGAAACAAATTACTTTAAGGCTAGGGGAGAGTGGAATATCTCACTAGATGTAGCGTATACGCGTACTTGACCAGAATCTTGAGAAGAGTCGCGATGTTTCAAAAAACATAAAACGAAAATCAGATAAAACCCGTCAGGTTTTGGTTATTCTCTGTTCGAATGTTCTTAGAATGTTCTTGAATGAAAAATACGCGTGACTATTATATTGAAAAAAGGAAAACATTATGGGTAGTTCTCCCTGGGAAAATACCGCCATTAGAGGTTATATTTCGAACTGAGTTGACGTAAAGGATGTAGATATCGTTCAAAAATAGCGCCAGATTTGATGGTCTCTTTAGCTACCTAAACTGGTTTAAGAGCAAATGCTTTTCAAAGATGAGGACGCTAGAGTAGCCAATTGTTTGAACCATCGAACCCTGATGAAAAGAAGTGAGACTGGCTTTTCACGTGTAAGCTATTAATGGGAGTACAGTAAAACAGTGTTAACAGTTAGTATAGTCACCCAGTCGTAAAATAACGGGCCGTCGTACATTTTCCGTATTTACGGTTGTACTAAATCATAGCATTCTTTTTCTCACGTATCTTGTTTCACAGACAGAACCTGGTGATCTCGATGAAGATGATGACGATGAAGTAACGGAATCCAATGGGTACCCAGATGTGAGATCGCACGAGAAACAGCCTGAAAGTAAGTCACGTTCCATGACTAGTTATCCTTTGGTCAAAGACACTAACTGCAGGACCAAATGGAGTTGCCTTTGAGAATAAAAAAATAGTCGACTTTATGAACGTTGTGTATCTGATGGCCATTACAAGTGTGCATAGATGGAAATTCCGTATGCTCCTCAAGCATATAAACTCAAAAACGTTTTCTGAGCCCCTGACGGGAATTGAACCCGTGACCTGATCGCCGATGAGATGCTCTAACTATTGAGGTACATCGACTTAGATGGTAGAGCGGAAGTAACTATGTTTACTGGTGTGGGGCTCAGAAACCTTTTCTGAGCAAAAAAGTTTTAGCAGAATGCGCATTTCCATCTACACACACCAAGCTACCAAATGCCTCACAACATCTGCCAATATAGTTAGTTAATGTGGATTACATGACTTGTCTAGACTGCAGTTAGCAGTGCACATATCAACTACGAAACAGAAGAAATAGTAACCTTCGCTCTAAGATCTGAGTTCATGGTTAGAGCATCTCACCGGCGATCAGAAGGTCAGAACTCCATTTACCGTCAAGGGCTCAGAAAACTTTTCTCAGTTTATGAGCTTGAGGAGCATGCGCAATTTTCATATTTCCTTGTTCGTGAGCTCGCTTAACAGGGACACTGGTTATTACGGACATCAGGCATTTTCTGTTGTCAAAATATAACAACCTTATACAAACTGTACCCGGCTTATACCGTCACTTTTGTAAACAATTTGTTATAATCCATGACAATTTTTGGTCCGCCACTAAAAAAGAGCAATGTTTGTTATCGCCTACGGCTAAATTTTCTGAATCTTCGACCTACTCATATTACTTTATAACAACAACGATGTTGAGTCTGTACCGCCCAAAGTGACGTCTTTAAAATAGGCAATCCCAATCCTGGAAGACTTCACAGAATATTTAACAAGTAAAAACCTATCGCGGAGATTGCAAAAAGTCCGGAAAATATTGCGTCGAATTTTAAGTGAAAGTCGAGTTGAGTGAAAATTATATGCGCATTCCAGTACAACGAACAATTATAGTCTATTTTAATGATTAGGAAATGCACTAAAAAAATTTTATAGAGGACTTTCGTATTCTTATAAAAAAGTACGAACTGAATAACTAACAAAACTTTTCAAAATCGTTACTGTTGACGGTACACTGTAGATATTTTTATTCAGTAAATCATGTACTAGTGACGCCATTTTGCGCATGCGAGGACGTCGGGCTCAAAAGGGTTACTGTTGACGGTACACTGTAGATATTTTTATTCAGTAAATCATGTATTAGTGACGTCATTTTGCCCATTCGAGGGCGTCGGGCTCAAAATGGTTACTGTTGACAGTACACTGTAGATATTTTTATTCAGTAAATCATGTATTAGTGACGCCATTTTGCCCATGCGAGGACGTCGGGCTCAAAATGGTTACTGTTGACGGTACACTGTAGATATTTTTATTCAGTAAATCATTTATTAATGACGCCATTTTGCCCGTGCGAGGACGTCGGCTCAAAATGGCATGCTCTGAAATGAATGATTCGCATATTAAATGTTCAGAACTTATGTTACAATCGACCTTCTCCGATGACCAGTGTAGGTAAATGTGAGACTCGCAAATGTGAAAATGGGTTTTAAGAGCTCTTAAAACTCCAATATTTTCTGAGGGAAACTACCCTAGGACTCCTTCTAAAAAAGAGAGTTTTGCAGGAATTTGTAATCCATTATTAATCCCCCAGTATATATGACCGCTTCAGTGTACCCTGTTTCTAGAATTCAATTTCCAAGTGTGTTAGGTTTGTCCAAAACAGGCGGTAAGATATTATGGGCGTTGCCCCCAAGTGTGTTTATGCCTTTCTCGGTGCACCGGTTGTCGAACGTCCTTATAAACCACTCTGACAGTGTTAGTTGCTTTTCTTAATCTCCTAACTATTTCTTTAATGTGTTTTCTAGTATTTAATCCTATCTAGACTGAGGTGGGGCGGAAAGTTCCCGCGCCGACTTCAAATGTTAATATCTCGTAAACCGTTAACGCTGTGGCTTTGAAATTTTAGGCTTTTCCTAAAAATATATTGGTTTTATGTATAGAACAAATTGGGGGAAAATACATTCATTAAAAGAAGTTCCAGAGCATTTTCGAACGCCTAACAATGAATTTCGAACGAACGTTTCTGTTATGATAGTAGTAATGAAAAAAAGCACGTCTCGATGCAGGAAAAGCAACTTGATGATATACATACAAACGTTTCCATGTTAACATAACAGCCGGAAACATAAACCAACTTTTTCATCTTTTTAAAATTCGGAGCCTTTGAAAAGCCCAGTCCAGATAGGGTTAAGTTAAGGTCATAAAATTTAGTTCTTAATGTACTGCCAAAGGCCAGAAAAGGAATTTGAGGAACGAAATTTTCTAGTTGGTGGCCAGTTGATGCCTCAACCCTTTATTTACTGGACTCTTAACAAATGTGCGAACTTTAAGTCCCGTCGGCAAAGAAAGAGTTAATGGAGAAATTATTTTTAGGCCCTGCCGAGTAAATCCTATGTCCTGGAAGGACTGGGAAACACTGTCGCGGAAAAATTCGGTTTGCGAAGATTTCCCACTATTGCTATAAGCGAAACATAGGAAGTATCTGTGGATAATCAACCAGTCAACCAGGGGAGTAAATGAAGAAAGACCTCTGCTTTTTTTTGTATCTTGTGTTTAGTCACATCAAACCAAGTAAAACAACGATTACAGGAGTTTGTGCTGAACAAACAACAACGCGAGGCGGCAGTGGCTGGTGTACCGGATCCTAACATGTTAAAACGATGGTAAGTTCTTTAAATATGGATTACGCGCAGGTATCTATATTTGTGCATGGAATGACCCGTACATTACGATATCTTGATCACGGTCCAAAAGCCACATTTTTCCCGTTAAAGTGATTCCAATTTGGGCACTTAAACTTTTGAGAAAGTATTTTTCTTATACAGACCTCCCAATCGGTAAATAAGATCTACTTTTACGTATCTGGTTACGATGCCTAGTCACATCAGTACAGTCGTACGGAAGAGGAAAATGCGTTGTCCTTGGACCTTTGCATCTTTGCGTTCTCTATTGCATTCTAAATTAAAATTTTTTGTATGTAATTTATGTAACTTACCCATTTTTTTTAATGTTTTTGTTCAGGAATCTTGTTTCCGAAAGTGATGATAAAGATGGCATTAGTCCTCTCAGCCGACCCCGGACATCCAACGGTGATTCCAATTTCCCTCTTCGTAAAACAGGTATGCTGCTATTGATTGTGATGTTGTCCTTATCACACTTTTTGTTATTTTATGCTGAACAGAAAGTTTGTTCATGTGGGAGCTTGGTAAATACAAACCTGCACCCTAGCTCACCATTTGAGTCGTGGTAGCTCAATGGTTAGAGCGTCTCACCGGTCATCAGAAGGTTGCGGGTTCGATTCCCGTCTAGGGCTCAGAAATCGTTTGTCTGAGAGAACGAGCTTGACGAACGTCCTCTAGTCGTCATACTTTTTGTTCGTAACGTTTTTCAAACTAATTCCGGTACACCTCGCTAGTTTCGAGCTGGATCACAAATCAACAAAGAGTTAGTCCCTGGGACATTGAGGATAACAACCTTGAAGCATTGCAACCTCATTCCCAGGGTCTTATCTCCGCTTCCACTACTTTCACGCTGCGAAAATACCCTGGTTTTGGCTGGTCAAGTGGATGAGTAACAAGTTGATTCCCCGGTAGGGGAGGGTTGAACATGAAATTATATTCTTTCGTAATTATCCTCAAAATGGCGTCAACAAGATTACTTGTTGTTTTTATGGGGCAGCTAAATCTGACAAAGCTAAATCTTCCACAAGGCTTGCATGTGGACTACATATTTCTTGCGCTAACTGAAGGATGCTTAAGTTCGACTTGTGATAGATATTCCTTGAATGTTTATGATCCACAACTGATCCACACAGACGACACAAACAAGAGCAACCGATTTTCAAAGACCTGTACGCATTTTTTGGAGTTTCGTTCTCGTTAGACTCGCGATCCATATTCTCTCAGAATGTGTGACCCCTGCCATAACATGTGGCTTTTTGAGCTCCCAGATTTTGAGAGTCACGTGACTAGCCGAAACCAGGATCTTTTCGCAGCGTGAGAGTAGCGGGAGCGGAGATAAGACCCTGGGTACGAGGTTGGAAATATTGTACTGCACAGACAGTCGTAATTTCTTACCCCTTGTGATCATTATCAGTGCTTGAATCCAAACATGAATTTATGGCTTTAAAGACGTAACGACCGCATCAAAAAGGGATCCCCCCTTAAAATGCATTCTAGTGTAACGGACCAAAGCGAGTTCGTTAACAGTAAGCATGACTGGAAATATGACGTTGAAACTGAATGAAAGTAAGTAAATTACACATATATAACCATATATAATTCAACCTCGTGGATTTAATTACTCGGGCTATCTGTGGTAGGCGGAGTCTAAATTTCGCGAGAATTTATTGTTTTCGGTAGTCACGAATTTGTGAAATTGCGCAGTAGTTCCGCTTAGCCTTTGCATAACTGCGAGGGCTGTTAACTGTTGCTTGATTTTGCGGGAAGTGTCTTTTGGAACAGTTTTTGGTGTTGACCCCACCCAAAAAAAAAAACGCCCC
>JBAHVQ010007463.1:0-32270 GCA_036872915.1 Nanipora kamurai | reverse complement strand
TGAAAAATACGCGTCTTAAAATATCGTTGCACTATAACACAATAAAATGATGTCATCGATAACTATGAAATGTATTTAGGTGGATATATGTGAAAGATCTTATGTGAGTATCACGGTAACAAAAGTTTCTAGTACTTGAGTTCTCGCAGCAAAACCCCGCAGTCGCTCAATAGTAGCAATCAATTCTGAAACTCTGACATATAACGATATAACAATTCGTAGGCACAAGAAGATACAGCCACTGCACTGTTTGGAGGAGTTTTCGAGTTAAAGGAATTATTGCTAAGTGGCAAGAACCTTGAAAGGAAACAAATGCTTACCTTATCGATGTCTTGCTTTAAATCTGAAACATTCGACTTGAGACCTCTCAACTATTCGAACGAAAGCAAACATTAACCAGTGATGTGAAGACAGACTGGGACTGACGTATGGACAGACAGAACAACGGATAAACAGAGAGACGATCAGACTGACAGATCGAAAGACAGACGACAAACGGACAGACAGACGAACGAACAGAGTAAAGAATACAGGAGAGGAATTCTTACCTCATCAATTTCTTTTGTCAAACTTAATACATTTAACTTGACACCTTTCAACTATCAAGAGCAAAATAAACATGAATCGGTTAATAAGAAATAGAACCGGGAAAGACAGCAGAAAGATAAGCATACTCACAGAGATCAACCAACAAACTAAGTGACTGTCTCAGAAATGACGGAATGAAAATGCTTACCTCGTTGAACATTTCCGTTAAATTTGTCAACTGCGAAGAAGATAAACATGAATTTTTAAACATAAATTTTGGAAAAACTAAAAAGACAGAGAAGCAAGGAGATGGATGAATGAGCGGACGGACGGGCGGACGGAGGAACGGGCGGTGGGACGGGCGGTCGGACGGACGGGCGGATAAACAGATGGGAGAGGGAATGAATGAGTGAGTGGACGGTTGGACTGACGGACGGGTGGACGATTGGATTGATGAACAGGTCGATCGATCGAAAGATCAATGGCTTGGTGGATGAATTGCTGGAGGGATCAGTGATTGAATGGATGGATCGATTTATGGACAGATGGATCGATGGTTGGGGTGGATGGATTGATGGATAGGTGAATAGATCGATGGATAGAGAGATGAACGGGTCGGTGGATTGGTCGCCGTTGGATGAGTGGCTGGGCGCTTGGGTTAATGGAGGTGGATGTATGGATCGATAGATTACAATGACTGACACTGACAAGCGCTAGTTATCAAAACTGTTGTCAGACAGACAAACTTGCAGAGTATGAGAAACACCCGTATTACCTGTGCTTGCTGTTCATTTTTAGTTCTAGTCAATTCCATTTCCAAAACATTCATCCTCTCCAACATTCGGTTCATTTCTCCCTGTGTAGTACCTGCAAAGTCCGAAAAGAAAGTTTTGAAATGGGAGGTACACTACACTTTCCTTAGAAAAAATAACCTCTACTGTTCTTATGTCTCGTTTGCCTTGTCCTGCCGTGTTTGGTCGTGTCCTACCTTCTCGTAACATGTCTTCTGTTTCCTACCTTGTCCTTGCACGTGCTTATGGACCGAAGGGATGAAAGATAAGATCTGTGTATTCCTGATTCTTGTTCTGAGCTTGACCCTTTCTGGTCAGTATCTCGCTTTTGTTGTTTTAACCTAACTAACGCCAGATGATTTTATTGGTCAAATAGAAATGGTGTGTTTGACGACTGCACTAGGAACATGGTGTAGGAATTGAAGCAGGAAGAAAACAACGTTTCTGAGGAAGTGACTGTTGATACAGAAGTTTACATACAGGATGAGGACATTTGAAACAAAATATAATCATGCAAACGGACGTCAAAGTTGATGAAAGAGTTACAGCCAAGTACTAAATTTCGCGCCGTTAATTTTTGCGGCAATTTTTTAGCAGGATTTTTATTTCCAGTTTTCTTGCAATCGCGAAAATTTAGTCCCACGAAACTAAGTAACAATTAGGTAGTGTGAAGAACGTTGGTGCATATCGAGAAGACACAGATCACAATCTGGTTAGACCAAAAAGACAAGTCTTAAGACTGAAGAATGTTTCTGGTGGTAAGAAAATACTATCGGGGAAATCTAAATCGGGGAAAATTAAAAAGCCAATCCTGACATACGTTTGCTGAGGATGTCGATAACTACCTTGTTGTAAAGGCGCAGGGAGTAAGCCAAGATGATGTTTAGTCAAGCTGGAATTGCCGCGAAAACGCGATCTTGAAGACTGGTGTGGTTAACTTCGATTACGTGGGTAGGAGGATCTCGAGAAGCCTGGGTTATGATTAGTTAATGGATAAAATTGAATAGGAAAGGAAATTTGAAAATGTTATCTCAAAGAATGGTGGAAGGTTGTACAGGAAACTAAATGGTGAACTCCAGAAGGAGAATAATTTAATGCAAGCTTTTTAGGGGCAGAATCAAAGTCACGAATTAAATGAATCAGCAGATCTAATTTGATACAAGCGGAGGTAAAGGATAAGAATTGTAATAAAAAACAGAATATTCAAGTCAATAAGCATTAAGCCCTGCTGACAGAACCACGCCATGCTAGATTACCGGTCAAAAGCTAGTTCTCTACAGGGCCTGCAACGTCTGATGAATAGGTGGCATGAAGTAATAGTGTTGTGTGGTAGGATATTTAATATCAAGTAAACTATGGTGATGAAGATCGGCGAATATTCTGATAAAGAGCTTTTCATACTTATTGATGGGAGGAAGCCAGGTGTCCAAATCGAACTTCCTAGGGAGTATACTAAGAGAAGAAGAAGATTGCTCTACCAAGGATATGATAATCAAAGATAGCTCGTCCGAAAGTTGCTTTTTGAAAAAGAGAATTTTAGTGTAATAAAGACGGTGATTTAGACAAAATAATTATATGGAGCTGAGTCTTGGTCGTTGCGTCAGGATGATGCAGGTGCAGATCGGAAGATTGTGAAATACGGTAATGGTTTCAGATTCATAATAAATATCTCGTAGTCAGAGAATAGGAGTTATGGAGAGGTGCTGTTAAATGTTGGCGTGAACAACACGCTTACAAACATCATCAACAGAGCACAAGGAATCTGGATAAGACATGTACTGCGACACGGATATCTAACTTTAGAGGTTACTGTGGGAAGAATTAAAGATAAGAGACCTCGCGGACGATGAAGAATCAGAATGGTGGTGAAGGAAAAGGCCACCAGACCTTATGCCTTAATGAAGCAGTGTTCTCCAGAGATTTTGAAGTAGTCAGCCAAAATGATAGAGTAGCCAGCGGGTGTGTGACGAGTGCCCAGAGGGCACGAGCCCCTAGGGGGTCTGGGGCATGCCCCCGGAAAATTTTTAAAAAATAGGTCTCTGGAGATGCAATTTGAGGCATTTTAGGCATACTGCGGCAGGGAAAAAATGTGTAATTTTCCTGTCAGTTTTTGTGCATATTTTGGAGTCCATAATGATACAGTGGTAACAAGATATTTATTTCATATTTATTTTGGTGCTTGAGATTTTAAGCCGAAATCACGCAACGTGCGAAGTTATTTTATAGAAACTAAAATAGCATATTTTTTGTGCTTTTGTCTAACAGAAGTAGCCGGCGCTTGATACACGAGTAGCCGGCGAAAACGCCGGCTGCCGGCGCTTCTTGAGAACATCGAATGAAGAGATGGATATGGAACGAAAGTGACAACAACTAAAGCTGCCGAAATACACCACCGTCTGTACTATCTAGTTCTGGCTTGTTGTATCCTATCGTGTCCTGCCATCGCCTGCTCTTACCTATTCTATCTCATTCGATCTTTCCAATCCTTTTCTTTCTTTACCTACATGTCCTGCTGTACCCTGTCTTTCCTTGACCTACATGTCCAGCAAAACCCGTCCTGTCCTGACCTTTCCTGTTAGATTGACACTGACGGCTGGAACTTTCCCTTGCGGAAATCCCTCATGATTTTACATGTGGGATCACATGTGATTTTGGGACATGTGTTGAATACTTCACGTGTGATATTTATACAATCTCTAAAGATCCATGAAATGAAATTTCATAAGATATATAGTGGTTTAAATGGCGGGAACAGCTGAAATTTATGAAACAAAGAACTGACGTTTCAAAGGCAAATCATAATCCCAAAGCAAAACTATTCTTTTATTGTTATTGAGATTTTGCGCTGCAGCGCAGTGACTAGTTTTCGCTGCAGAATGTCTCCAAGCTGAACCATGTTTTCGGGTTCGCCAGTCATTTTTATACAAGCAGTGCTGCACAAACAATTGGTGGTATGGTTAACGAGACAAGCCGATATGATGTATTGATCTTGTTCATAATGGCATCACCTTGGGAAGAAAGCTTCGTTTGAGTTGGCATCACAACAAAAAACCTGACAGGGATGTATAAATACCTGACTGGATGTACGTGAAAGAATACTGGGAATGGTTGCAATTATAAATTTGGTCAATATTGATTCGTCTAAAAAGTACCGAACGCGACGGGAAGTATGGAGGAAGTAGTTTAAAGTCCCCCCACCTTCTTATCTCCCACTAGAAGATTAATTCAAATGTTTGTTTTTTACCATACCCAATCCTAAACTGATCCTTCATTCAAAGCCAACGTAACCAAACAAAAAACCTAAAATTATTTAAAATATCATTAAAGCTGATCGTGGCTAAAATAAATCTATTGTTTTACTTTTTTCTGTTCTCGTTTACTTGATTAATTTATATTTTCCTGGTTAAAATCTTTTTTAATACGTACAAAATCTGTGCAAGCAAATAGTAATCTTCTTTAAACTTATCAGTTTCCTCTGTTTTGTTTAGGGATTTTCCACTAATCTACTCGTCACATGATCACCAATCTCGTGCCCAAGCTCGTCATTTGTAAGGGATTGGTCTGAGACGGTCATAAATACAAAATCTCCGTGCTAGAAAAAAATTCTACCGAAGTAACTACTTTTTTTCTTGTGGTAAACGATGAGCTAAAGTTAAAAAGTGGACAAAATAACTAAAATTTTACGAATTCTTTGTAATGGCGTGCCTAAGGTAAGATATTTTGGTCGGCTGTTGGACGTACAAGGATTTCAAGGGGAAGTCCGTATTTTGAGAAAGAGATTCGTATACCTAAATAGAATACTTAAGTTCAACTTCCCGGCTAGATTGAGGTATGAGTTGCCAGTGAACGAGATCAGCGTACAAGGTATACGTTTGGTTGCATAATGTTACTAATAAGCTGGATAGCGATTAAACTCGTCGATGATTTGAAAAAAATATATACTTGCCGTGGAAGTTTTCGTGTGAGTGCATACAAATGCACATTATTGAAGAATGTAACCAAAGATGTATTGATATGGTGAGGCTGAAAGCCTACAAAGAAAGCCTGAATTTTGACATCTGACGTTTATTCACAGTGAAATTGCATTTCTCTAATTTGAATTTCTAATTTCTCTAAATTGCATTTCTCCTCCGAATCATGATAAAACCAATGTTATCGTGACAGGAAGGAACGCACTTTCCACATTGATGAAACAAAATCTAGCTGCGTTATTTGAGTTCGAATTCTCAATCGCTCTGACGTAACCTTTTGGTCGAGACAGGGGAAGTTTAGGACAAAGAATGACCAAGTACGCCTCCACAATAATTGCTGCACGAAAAATTATATATTTGAGATTGGTTCCGTTAACTCAACAAGAAGTTTAAAGATTGTAAATACGGCCAAATGAAATTGTTCGAAAGTTACGAAACATTCTTAAGAGATGCAAAGAATTTTAAGTTCAATCTTTTTCATCTTTAATTTCTTCCAGGAATATTAATGCAAAAGGTCCACTTAACATCTTGGCTTTGCGTATACAATATACCTAAATGGGAGCTATAAGAATGTGAAAAAGAATGGTAGGACTTATTTCCGATAATAATTTGGGCTATTTCACAGATCCTGTCCTTTAACCATACATTACTAAGATACATTATTGACGAAGGCAGGCGAACTAATGCCTTAATCTCCGAAGTCTTGTAATGTCAAATAATGCTGGATGTTCGCAGGAAATTACATATTGTCATGAGTGGCTTGAACAAATACTCTTCATATATTTAATGATTTTGCATTATCGACCTATCGACTGGGAGCAAACCTATAACCAGCTTATGTTAACCTCAATGTAGGACATAAGTTTAGTTCACTAAATATTTAGTTTGACTTCAGGTTCGACTTGTCACGAGGGGTCGCAATTAACTGAAGGAACGAGAGACTAATGAACCCAGGGAATCTGGTGGGGGTTGTATTTGTATTCAGTCGCCATGGTTGTATCCGTTCACGCTTACAAGAATGGCATTTAGGTGCAAGCTTTGAATCGAGATACCCGTATTTGGGGAATCATTCAGAAACCACAGAATGATCTTAAAAGGATCAAAGAAAATAGTCTCTTAATCTATGCTGGTATTTACTGAAGTTACCAGAATCGATAAGATTGTTTATTAGTAAGCAATTGAACCTTAACTCTTGATCTTTGATTACACAGATTAAGTAAGATTTCCTAATTGATGAGGTTTGTACCTTCCAACTTACTAAGTGACATAAAACCTTCCAAGTTTTTTTGCACAATTCATAACGTGTGCTGTGCCGATCATGACCAGTTTCCTTGTTCAATTAACGCATGACTGGTTCGTATTTTGGTTAGTTATGTTTGCATCTGTTCTTCTGTTTTTTGCATGTTATCTCTTTTACTGATGTCTAAATTTATACGGTATTTTTTGTCATCGTACTCTCGCGAACATCAAACAGTTTTGTTACAATCATGCTTTATCCGAGCTTAAACTGACAATGTATCTTTATTTCTACGTATTTTCCCCGACTATGATGTGGACATGATTTGAATAACTTACCTAATGCTTGACTTGTTGGAGAATTGCACGAACATTTCTTCTTATCAAAATATGCCAAAACCCCCAGAGATCCTCCAATTAGACCAAGCAGAACCAAAAGACAAAGAATTCCAAATGGGAGTCTCCATTGATTGTTCGTTTTTTTCGATTCACCTGTCCATTCTTCGATCGGTCGCGGCGGCAGATTGGAAGCCCTTAGCTTCGAAGTTTGGTCTTTGTTTTTTTTGTGAAAAACAGTTTCTTCGTATACAATATTTTCTTTCCTTCGTGGCCCTGTACCAGTCAATCCAGCTCTCTTAGCCACCTCCAACGTATCCTCATAATGAGGATTGCTTAGTTCACTAAATGATTCCTTCAAATAACCCTTGTTCTCAGTCGATTTGTCGCCTTTCATATCGTTGTCTGTTGTTAAGTCATCTGTACTGATGGCGTAAGGATTGAACGCAAAATTGTAGTGATCTGTGCTTACTTTACCGTTTGCCATCATGGAATCTACTTCGTCGTCCATAGGAAACAGTTTGAATGGTATCTTGCCGATATATGTTATTGTGTTATTGTGTCAATTCAAATCTAAAAAATGTCGCAATTATGGTCGAGGTAGGTAAATTTGAATATGGATGAAGAAGAGGTCATTGACCTCCCCCAAGTATATCCTTTAGAAAAAATAGAGTAAAGTAATTCTTTACAGGAGAAAAATCGATATCAGCAGTATTTTCTAAAGAAAGGTGTGTATAATTCCTTGAGTCGAGTGGAGGTGTTCATTTTCAGGGATGAATATTAAGTTTTTATTTGAAAAAAACAATCCTACGTTTTTAGGTAATTGATTTGATTTACATATTTAAGAGCAAACAGATCAATCACAGTTCAATAAATTACGTCAATTCCGATAAGTTACTACATTGGATCTAGGGGCGTAATGGCATGTGGCATTAGGGGGCCAAATTTCGAAATCCTGCACCCTCTCTTCCATTGACAGTGCTACCTTCCCGAGCAAAGTTCCCTGATTGGATACAAATGCCCCGGCGACGTTGAAGTTTTGTAGGCCTTTACTAGATGGATGCGAGCTGGCCCGACGAAAAATGAAAATGTAACGAAGATGAAATTGAAAGGCAATGTTTGTTTTATTTGGCTCCATGAAAAACCCAAAGTTAATTTATCTTTTATGACCACAAAATTTTCGTGAGTCAAATCAGTCCGTAATCTCGTACCTAGGTCCCACCCGACAATGACAATGTACGAAATCGAACTTTACCGGATCCTCCCTTCCTTAGCCTTGTCGTGGGAGGGGGATCTGGGTACAGGAGATTAATCGTAAACATCACCCACATTGTCATCAGGATGTGTTCGCAACAGGTTTGCAGCAAGTCTGTGAACAAGTTGTAACAACAGCGTTAGTTCATCGAGCTGCTAGAAACTTGTTGCGGCTGCTTGTTACCTTAACTACTTGTAACACCGGCTACCAATATCACTCTTATTGGGACAACTTGTAACAAGTCCGATGCAGTCGTCAACGTTGGTACAACTCTCGAAACAACCCCGTTCCAGACACGTCAATAACTAAGAACAAAGTCCTAGAAAAAATTTGCTGCTCAAACTAGGATGAGCCAAAAACCCAGAGAACAAGGAGTGTTACATCTTGATATCGGGTGGATGAATAGCCTTAGAAAAACCTTGACGGCAGCTTGCATGCTGCAAGTTTTGCCTTTTTATATATATATTCAGACCATCTCGCTTCCATGTAATAAGGGCGTTGCTCCTGAAACGAGGGAATGACAAAAGATCTTAAAATAACGTTGCAATTAAATTTAAAAGAGATTCAAGTGTCAGTACCGGATGTGGGGCGTTCACGTCAAATAAGAACGGCGCCAACGGCAAGACTGAGTTATGTGGAAGTTAAATCTGCAATACATAAACAAAAATTTAAGCTTTCAAGCTTTACTATTAATCTCATATGGCTCCATGTTCAGGGAATTTTCTGTATTAGGTTACGCAAGCGAACGTGTACCTCCGTTACATGTAAACATCAACCCGTTTTAAGCTTAATTGTAGCCGGGCCAGTGGACTCATGGGCGGTGGTGGCAGGGAGGTGGTCAAGGCTCACCTCAAAATTCAAAATATGTCAGAAATTTAAAAGTTGTCGGAAATTTTACTGATTTTTTGCAAATTTTAAGCTTCACAAAAACGAGTTTCATACATACTCTGCGTCGTGGCTCAGGGACTTGTACTACTTACTGAGTAGTACTGGATATTCTACATCACTGTATAGCCTTTTGTATCCTGTATTGATCTAAGGTTGATCTCAAATCTCGGCTTCGTGTTTTAAGGTTGTTGCCATAATCTGTGATTGATTAGACACTGGGGAGTGAAACGAAGTAGAACAAGAACTGTTGTCATCACAAGCTGCGTTGGTGAACACCGCTGGCAAACGTTAGACGCATGCGTGTTCTCGAGAAGTTGCTGATGAAAACTGCGGGCACTTTGCTGTGATTCTCAATGTAACATAAAAATAAGAGCGAGTGCTCATCTCAGAACTTTTAAATGAAGTGCCATGAAGACAAGACAAGGTTAAATATTTCGTAAAATAGATAAACCAACCGTTTTGTTGCGTCTTGCTACATCAGCAGTGATAAAAGTAATGGAGGTTCGCAGTATATACGCAGCAATTGAAAATTTGAAATATGGGGCTACAGTGCACCAGATTACAAACGGTCAAATTGTCGATAGATACAAATGGTACAATTTTTTGGCAAATAAAAATATTTAATTTATGAAATTAGAAGCTTAAAACTAAACAGTTAAAAATTTAAACAAGGAAAGGAAATATTTTAGAAGAATAGAGTGACAGTCATGAGTCAAGAGACAGCAAAAGAAAAGCGATACCAAATAACAGAGTAAAGGGATGAGGAATTGAGACGTGTTATTAGTAAAAAATAGTGGTAGAAAAATATTTCATGACGGGAAGGCTTAAAGTACCCCTATACTACAGCTAGTGTTGAGGTACTTTTTAGAAGACACCTTTTAGTTGTGTTGCTGCCGGCTGTATTAGTAAAGGGTCATAAGGACGAGGTAGACCCAGGCTTCTGCTCGTCAAGAACATCAACCTCCACGGATCATAAAATTACAAATTCACCAGACCATAAAAGTCTAACGATTTATTCAACTGGAAATATTTTCTTTTCTGAAACGCTAGAAATGAACAGTATATTCGATAATCTCAAAATTATTTTGCGATTAGGGGCACTTTAAATTCGGAGAAGAGTAAATGTTTGACCCGTCGTTCGTGATAGTTTACTCTCTAAGATTGAGCGTTTCACAAAATGAAAATATTTCTTCTGTTTACTCAAATAAGACATCTCAGTGCTTTATTCTCTAGCTCTCTATGATATCATTTGCCATCCCTTTTTCCTTTACCGTCTTTCTTCTCATGACTCTATCGTTTTTACTTTTAAATCATATCCTTTCGTTGTTGTCATCGCACTTTGTGTTAAGACTGTGATCTCATACTCATCACTTCATCTTTTTAGATGTTTCCTTTATTTGTTAAAATCGGACCGTTTCGTTTGCTATAATCGAGATTTTGATTGTTTGTAATCTTATAGTCAAATGCTTGAAATTTTTAGTTGCCGTATATATGCTATTAACCTCTTAATTTTATCACTCTGATGATGTTGCGAGAAGCAACGAAAAATTTCTAAAACTATTGCATGAAAAATTTTATTCTTGTCTTGTTTTCCTGGCTCTTCATTCAAAAGTTATGAGCTGGACTCTTCTTTTCATGTTCCTTTTGCATTTCCACTCAGGAAATCAATGGGCACGATTGCGGTTGTATTTTATTTACAACAAGACCTGACGGTTGAACACAATACCTAAAGCTAGAATCTACAATTAGGCCCACCCAGACCCCTGGGGGGCAAAATAGAAATATGGGCCTCTTCTGTCAATGGCTTCAAATTTTTGTGATACTTTTGTGACGTCCTGGCTAGAACATGTTGTATATTTGGGTAAAAAAATCTGAAGTAGCTGAGTTGCTTTCAGGACTTAGATCCCAGAACGGCTTCCATTTGTGAAAGACTGAATGTTACCTCTTGTTGGGAGACCACCTTACAGTGACTTCCCACGAGAAGTTATTGCGTGGACGACATAGTGGGATATTAAAGCCCCCTCCAATATTCCTCCTTGGCATGGTAATGCAGGGGATATTGTATTTATTCTTCCTAAAGAACCAAAGGAAACGAGCCATCTCGGATATAAGATTTCATACTTTAAGTTCGTTCCGAAAGCAAAGTTCCAAAAGAACGTTTTTTAATTTTATTTTATTTATCAAAAATGATTGAACGTACAACAAAGATTATTCATGATTATTTGTAAAAATAAGCTATATAAACAAAGAGTTCAGATTAATAGCATTTTTCAGGGTTTTGCGTATTTACAAGAGGCTCTCTGTTTAGCCCAAACACTCATCCAAAGTAAATTGAGAGGCATAGTCAATTTCACTGTCAGAAATTCGACGTACGCCAGTGGTTGCATGCTGCAAACCCTACTCAGAAATAGTATTAAATTACATGTCTACAACCGCCGGTTTTCCTTCTTTTTCCACGAAGAAAACAAGACTTGCGTTTGCTCGCAAGATTTGTTGTATTTATAAGCTATTTTACATTTTTTACAAATTAGTAATATTCCCTTCCTACCACCCCAATTATAATAAATCAACCGTGAAATTACATTAAATCCTTACAGTCTGAAGAAAAGGCTTCATAGTTTACTAAACATCAACTGCTATTTACATGTACACTCTGTTAAAAAATGCTATCATTTGTTTATACAATCCTTACTATCATTTGTGGTCTGATGCAGAACGAAGATCACTTGTTTCAAAGCCCAGCAGAGACCATGCACGTGATACATCATTAAAAATTTCCGTCTACCTGGTCACCTCCACACGTTACAATCTCACAACAATATAAAGGCCGATATAAAAGTGGAGGGTTGCATAAAGCCGATTTACACGATGCGATTGTCGTGTACGATTGTTCATCCTAATGGATATGATTAATTGCGACATTTGCGAGCGAATTGTGAGACGCGATTGTGCACTTACAGGAGATTAGATACATCAGAAAGGACAATCGTAGACAACAGTCGTATCGTATAAGTCGACCTTAAGCAGTATTGATAGACGTCAAGACGCGTGTAAAGCTGAAAGGTTTATAGAAAACTGCCAAAAACTTTGAAATGGTAAAATTGAGGTTTCGAGCACCGGCCTTCGTTTAAGCGAAATGTTTCACTTTACACACACACTTTACACCCTTCTTACAATTTCACAGATTGTTACAGTTTCTTTTTTTTCCGTATATACCTGTAACAAGTCATTGAACTTTGAAGAAGGAAGGTTTATCTGTACAAGTTATTTCAAGTGAAAATATAGTGTGTATACATACATATATATATATATATATACATATACATATACATATACATATACATATACATATATATATATATATGACGGAGTTGAAGTTAATGGTGGCCTGGTGGCCCAATTACTACCAAAAGTTAGTCAGACATGCCCTTTGGACATCTGCTAAACTCCAAATTCAATTTTACTTCAAATACCTCCGTCGCTTTTACATATATAAAAACAATTTTCCAAAATAACGTGATAGGTACCCTTGTATCGCTGAATGAGATCCAAGAAACAAAACTTAAGCATGCTATAGTGGTAAGTTACAAGTGATTGAAAACTTGTCATTATGGTCTATAATTCAATTACATATGGCACAAAAAGGGTAGGTGAATCACCAAAAGTTGATCAGGGCTGTAGGTTGCCCTGTGCACCACCAGACAAATCATTTAAATTCGACCCCTGGGAAGACTCACAGAACAAACAAGGACACTCGCAAACGCAGATACCTACAGTTAAATTCTACTTGGAGCAATTTCGGAACAGAATTTGAGTCCCCAACGAAGAATTAACAAGGAAGCTTTATGTCGTTCGCCTTTCCTACTTCGCTGCCAATCTCAGGAGCAGTGATAATAGAAGTTTCCTGAGTGCCTTCTGACGGTCATCGGTTTTTAAGCATTTGTACACTGCCAGTAATACATTATACACTCGATTTTAAGATTTGAAGGACCATTTTGTTGAACGCAAACACATTTGTAAGTGATCTTCCCAACACTAGGTTCAGTGGCTTGCAAATAAGAGTCTTGTGGTATTCCAAGTGTTTTACTGGCACATGTTACGCCAACAATTTTCTGATCTGCGCTCTAGAGAAAAAACAATGCTTTTTATATAATAAGAGCTTTCCAGGAGGCAATGTTTTCCTCTTTTCTACGATAACAAGCAGTGTAGGCTAAATATATCGTTAAAATCCATCATTTGAATCTGAGCATTGCATCCTAGAGTTCCAATTTAACCAACCATAGCTTGTCGCGCAAATCTCGGTGAATTGCGCTGCGCTGGTTCGTTGATTCGATCGATTCTACTCGCGGACTGCATTCTTTCTGTTACTTTATTCATTTTTTTGCATATACATGGATGTCACTCTCTCCATCTCTTCTGCCGGACTTCTCTTCTCACTTACACAGCCTCTTTAACCTTTTTGAGTCGTGTCTAGAGGCCAAGTGCCAAACCAAGGACTTTGGTGTCAAGGTCCAGGTTGGTTTACAATGGTTCATTGTGCTCTAGTCATCACAACTAATTAATTGTTTAGTTTATGACAAAGTCTTTCTGCTACAATTACTGATTAATGTTCTAATCAAATGTTATTTCCCGTATTCGTTTTGATATATTTGTCAACTTAGAACTATTCTACCACATAGCTCTCCTAACATATGAAAGAGGTTTTGGTCAAGAATGTGGTCTTTTCCTTATGTTATTCGAATAGGTCATCATATGGGTCGTGTTTAATTTGGAATTAATTTTCTTCAGATGATTTTCACTGAAACTAAACGTTTGAAATCCCACAAGGCGCACAAATGGAAAGGCCTCCCCGGAGACTACGCTGAGATTTTGCGTTTAATTAATTGGTTTTTCATTGGCTTGTGAATGAAGGAGAGTTATATACGGCAAGTAATAAGTATAGTGTAGTTTTTCAATATTTCATGTTGTACGCATACGAACCTGATTTCGTAAGAAAACTTCAACTCGGCTACTGTCTGTAGAATCACCTTTTCTCGTTTTATTTTTTAATGTACATTCTCTAAAACTTCCTTTTGCCTCAAGTTGACTTCTCAATTTTAACATCTAAAGATAAAACACTGTGGTTTAAGAATCCTAAAGTAAAATTATTATTGATTCATTCCAGTTTTTATAGACCAAGTAATAGCGGCATCAAACAATCTTACCGTTTCTGGACAACTCCTGACTTTCGCTGCTTCCTTTTTTACGTCATTTTTCCTCTCATCCTTTTCTTCCTTCCTTCCTTTCTTCTTTCCTTTCTTTCCTTCCTTTCTTCATCCCTTTCTCTCTTTCTTCTTTCTTCCTTCTTCCTTTCTTTCCTTCCTTCTTTCTTCCTTCCTTCTTTTTTCTTTCTTTCCTTTCTTTCATTCTTTCGTTCTTTCTTTCTTTCTTTTTTCTTTATTTGTTTCTTTCTTCCTTCCTGTCTTTGATTGTTCCTGCTTTGGTTGATTCGTCAGTGTATAAAGTTTCATGGATGATTTACCTCCAGATCAATTGCATCCTTCGTCTCGTTCAATTTCTTTGTCCAATATGCTCCATTATTAATCGATTCTATATGCTAAAGACATTTCAAGTAATCGATCACTTACTCAGAATATATCTTGCTAGATCAGGTTTCTCGCGCTTTTCGTTTTCAATACGGAGTGTCTTCAGGTTTTTAACCTTCTCGTTCTTATGGGTTATCATTTTGCATTTCCGTGGTACCTTTACGTACAATTCAACGGCGGATCCAGCTTAGAGCAAATGGGGGGGCGTCCAATTATCTGGCATACATGAAGGCTGGGGTGTTCTAGGATACGATTCACATTTACGTTCCGAAAACGCCGAACTGGGATATTTAGGCAAAAACGGTCAAGTTAAGTTATAAAGTTCAGAAGATGTAAGGTTTTAATTTTGTCACTGTATTCTGGAGAGCTAACATTAAATAACAAAATCCGGACTTAAAGCCACTCTTTGAATTTGAAGCTAGGAAAGGCTATTCACATTTTAAATATTGCAAATTCGCTACGTTCGAGCAGTGTTTGCATTTTTTTCTCCACGTTAGCCAAGTTATCATGGACAGAGGGCACTATACTCAACGCCCTCTCTAAATCCGCTCTTGCCATTGTACCAACAGTGATTTACAATAGTGATTGTTTGCAATTATAGAATGCATGCTTGGTCACGTGGTAGGGGGAAAATTGAATATTTTTTCCTTTACAAACCCACCAGGTTGGATTTACGGGTCTGGTGGCCTACTACCAAAAAGTCGTTCAAAAATAAGACTCAGCTGTTGCATGTTTTCCTGTGAGGCGGCAAGAATACCACATTCAGATCTACTAATCTAGTTTCTTCCGTACAATGCAGTATCTTGCAAACTAAAGAAATTTCAAGAAATGTCCGAAAGAACCACGTTTGTTTTTGTACAAAAATAGTTATTGCAAGGATTCCTTTTGAACTAAATGGCGGATTTGTAATAGCAATCCAAGGGCAAATCAAATGAAAATGGCGACCCCTATAGTTGAACCCTCCGGATTACTGGCAAGAGTTTGGAGCCCGCATTATATTTCTAATTATTCTATGTTTGCAGGCGCACAACCAGGAATTTCAAAGGGAAGGAATCGGAGCCACTTGGAGGGCAATAGAAAGGCAACCTTAGGACGACTTTCACTATTTCAAATGAAAAAGGTCCACGTAGCTTTGGGACAAAATACTGTCGCCTACAGAGTACAAAGAAGAGCAACCATAAGAAAAGCAGGGGGGTCAAGACCTCATCTAGTTGAGCCTCTCCGTGTGTGTGTGTGCATGTACGTTTGTTTATGTGTGTTGTGTGTGTTTGTTTGCGTGTGTAAAGTACAAAAATCCAAAGTTCTGCATGGTTGATTTTTTGAATGAGCAAAAAACCTCGATAAAAGCGATATATGGACTTGTCTTCTTGCTCACAGCTAGTCGATATTAAACTTTGTTCTGGAGAAACTCACTGCCAAGAAAGTCTGAATTGTACCTGAGGAAAAACTAGATAACAAAGAGACACAACAACAGCAGTTACCTGGTTCAGTTGTATCCTCGTCATGTTTAAATTGTTAGCGACCTCGGAGGTCTACAAAATGACAAATAAACGAAAAACATTATCTTCAGATTTTGTTTGACGTCTACCTGTCAATTCTAATTTATGATTAGCTAATGATTGTTGCTCCCTTGCCTTGAACCGTACAGTATCATTAACTATTTGATTTGCTGAACAGGTTTAATAATAGATAAATTTCAAACAGTCATTACAAGCCCTGAAGCCGGAAAATAATCTTTCCACTTTCCTTTAAAAGCTCTGACACAGCGTGAAATTTTCCCATTACAAACGGTTGGAGTCGGGCCAACGCAGGTAACTATGATGGAATAACCTCAGTGATGCTACAACTAATGAAGGAGGAAAATGAACCATGTGCTTCAGATGAACCACAATAACTACCAAAATATTTTGTAGTTTTATAAACTCGGTCAAAAAAGACAAATTATTGCTGTACAGATTGAAATAAGATCCAAAGTTTACCATCGCAGTCTGCAATTTACCCCGTAAAGACCAGCAAGTGAGTTTTTCCGTTCCGTCATGTAAAGCTGGCAAAAAATGTGGCCCATCCAACTGGGCCCATATAACCAAAGTTTAAATGTAGAATTCTCCTACAAGAATGTACCGCTCGCTAATTCCTCTTATATGAAGAAAGGATTACCGAATCTTCAACGAAGTATGTGGTCTAGAAATACATTTATCTGCACAAAATTACTCTAGATGCACTAAAGAAATCAAAATCTGTTTACTGTCAGCCTCAGTCTTTTACTTTCGTTACCTTGCTGTCTAATACGGTCCTCATTTCTTCTAAATTGGGAGCCCAGTAATTCCCAGAATTGAGGGATTGGTTGATCTAAAGCCATAAAACCATATGTTAGGGCTATAGCAACAGGTAATGACACAACAGGAAAGAATGCAAACTCAAGTTGGCTCAGCTGTTTACCACATACTTAGTTCATGTGGGAGCTTGGTAAATCTCAGACGACTAGTGGACCTTCGTCAAGTTCGTTCTCTCAGAAAAACGATTTCTGAGCCCTAGACGGGAATCGAACCTGCAACCTTCTGATGACTGGTGAGACGCTCTAACCATTGAGCTACCACGACCCAGATAGTGAGCTAGGGTGCAGGTTCGTCATATGTACTGCATAAGCAGAAACCATCTGAGTCGTGGTAGCTCAATGGTTAGAGCGTATCATCAGAAGGTTGCGGGTTCGATTCCCGTCTAGGGCTCAGAAATCGTTTTCCTGAGAGAACGAGCTTGATGAACGTTCACTAGTCGTCTGTTTATCACATAATAGACAACTGAAAACGGATAGACTTGTAGCATGTAAAAGATACTTTTATAAAAGTAATTGAGGAATTTAGATCCGATATCTTTTGAAATTGTTCGCTCCCTCGCTGGGTACATGTGATGGATAGTTATACATGGGATATGCCCATTTACTTTACATTATCATGATGGGTTTGTTGGGAGAACTAACTGTCAAGACTATATTTCAAAACGTTTTAATTGAGACAGCTACTTAAAGAAAACATAAATATTTATATAATATGATAAATAGAATATGAATTACATAATTCATTTGGTATCCCACTGGTATTCCGTTTCCAATGCCAAAATTTTTAAGCCTGCCCTTGTATATTGCGATGCAAAGTTTCCACGGTATCACATACGTCTTGCCTTGAATATCTGTTTTTTGTTTTATGTTATATTGAATCAGGAAATCCATCAGCTGCTTAATGTGCATGCCCCAACTTAAATTGTAGACATGTTTATGCATCGGTATTAAAATACAAAGCTTTTTAGCTTGCCACCAACTTCCGACAAAAACCATACAACATTTCTATTACCGAATGATTGCAAACTCTCATCAGCCTCAAAAGCTCGTAGCAAACGCACTAAAGAGTTAAAAATTACTTTACTTCGACATACTAGTTGTCGAAAAACAAATACTTATTTATCTTGGATAGTTCCAGTATCGTACTGTTCAGCTTTTTGCCAGTCTAATTAAACATATGTGAATAGTAATAAGTGATTATTTTTTAATGAATCCGTTTGCTTGCCTGGTGTTGTGATCATGAACTATATTTGTGTAAGTGAAAAGGTTTTGACAAACAGTTTTAGGAGAGCGTATTTCATACCCTTCACAGGTAATTATGTGAAACTCTCCGTTTTTTTATACTCTGAAGGTTTTCCTCCAATGTTTTGCTAAATGAATGGAACCCCAGACTTGGGAAGAATGATTAAAATTGGGTTGAACTATTGGGCAACATAATATTCTTAAAGTATTGAAATCAACTATGTCGAGTAAGCATCTATAAAGGGCTGACTATACGGAGTGAGAACCAAAACATACTAAACATCTAAATATCGCACATTGTCGCACCAAAATCGTTTTAGAAAATAGATTTTTTATCACTCTACATAAAGCAATTAATCAGTTGTTCAGCAGCAATCATTTTTCATACAGCAAGTAATCAGTATTCGCCGAAACTTGCTAACAATGTCTGAATTTTCAATCAGAGAAAGTCTGCTGATTTCATTGTCGAAACCAACTCAATGACGAATATACTATCTACATTCATCTTTTTTTAAATAATTGACACTCCTCCCTTATTCTACCTTACTGGATTAACTTATGGCACAGCTTTAAAAAAATTTTACTGTGGGAAATTTCTCAGTTGGAAACGATACTTCAGTTAGTCTTTGCTTTGTCTCATTTTGTTCAAACGAAATGTTTGTCCGGATCAATTAAAGTATATAGCCGGATTCTTATTTGCACAGCACGAGTACGAACTTTGTCGTATATTGTATCACATAACCTAACATAACCTACATGAGCCGTGATGAGGCTTTTTTATCCATGAAAACAAGGTATGTTTTACAATGGCCAGGGGTTGGGGTACATATTGGTCAAAGATGCGTCAACACTGGGAACTGTGAGGAATTCTTAGTATTACATTCTTGAATTTGGTACTAACGTTTCTCCAGAGAGCTTTTTAGCCCCTTCCAAAAACGTGGTAGGAATCTACCATTTCGAGGAGCACTGTAACATGATCCCTGCGCGTGTTTTTATCATAATCGAGCCAATCTAGTCATGATCTAGTTGACTGCATTTCTGAAAAGTTAAGAGTCTAGACCATCCGTCACCCTGGTGTTCCCACTTGTCTAGCGTTACTATAGCTGGCTGATGACAAATCTTTCCATTCGTTACTCAATCAGGAATTGACCCATAATACCTCAAACCGACTTGCAGATGACACCCTGGCCTTGTGGGCTATACAGTACCTTAGGTAACCTGTTATGTGAGCACGTTTGCTTGATTGGTAGTTTTATGCAATTTACAGATGTTATCCATTTGTTATCAAGTTCTAGTTTGTTTTGTTCAAGCTCCAGGGGTATCAGATCTGTTTGAGCTGCATAAATAGCCATAGACGAAGGATACATGACTCCCGGACTTGGAGATGACAGAATTTTAATTTTCTCTCGTATTTTCGCAGAAAGTATATCTGTAAAGATCTCAAAAGGGAACAGAATGTCATGATTTCTGATATCTGAAGATGGATCTGGAAGTTGTGATGACTTCGTAAATCTATGTCGTATATAGTGTGCCACGCTATTATTCGAGAATCGAGAATAATGTTTCCAGATCTCCTCAGACGGAAATTTTTGAAACCTGGTTTTTTAATTGGGATGCAAAATTTGATAGGGGAAATCAATGGAAGCTTAACTGTGCATCATTGCATGCCCAACTTTAATCGCGTAAATAGTATATCCATGCATCATTAAAATGTTCCAAATGCACCATGTTCCGACAAAAACCATAAAACGTTCCTACTGTCAGTTGATTCAGACTTTAATCAGTTTCTAAAGTTAATAAGCAAACGCACTGTTGCCAAAAAATCGTTTTCTACAAATAAAATGCACAACAACAAACGTTCATCAGCTAAATCTATGACATTCTCAATTGCAAAAAACAAACACTTATCAGTTTACCTTGGATAGTTCAAGTATTGTGTTGTTCAGCTTTTTGTCAGTGGTAAACATCTGTGAATGATAGACAAGCTAAATAAGTAATTAATTTTCGAGGAATCCATATTAAATCTCTCTCATATATCAATCGTTCATAGGTCAGCCATGAAATAATAAACATCATAATACATACACCAGTCTTTGCGGATAATTTTGATAATGTAGTGTTTTTGCCCAGGTTCTAACACTTAGAACTGTTTGGGATAGATATATATTACTCATCAATGCAATATGAGAGAAAAGAATAATGCGAATGTCATGATGTTCGTCAATTCTACGCTATCGAATTATTCAAGGTGCAAACAATCAATCCATCTCAGGAATGTCAAGAAACAATTCGTTTCTCTTTCTTTTTTGTTTTGTGGTTTTCCATTCATTTTCTTAATTGTAATTATCGTTCCTCAGTGTAGTTACAACAGGTTGTGAATTAGTGATAATGTATAAAGCAAGTCCACATGGTATATATAAACAAGGTTCTGTGTCATATGTGCAAATGGCCTAAAGTGAAGTACGTTCAACCATTTGTTTTCTGGAGTATGTTTGAAATTAGGAGCTATTTTGTCTTGCTATACGACATGTGGTAAGTCAAGGATTCAGATAAACTCATCTGACTTAACTAACAGCTCGCAGTCCAGCGAGCCATTGCTGAAGTCACTCGTTCCAGGCTGAGGTGGCGAGAGTAAACTTGCTTAAGCAGCTGAGTTCTAATGGCTCAATGGTTAGAGTGCCTGGCCAGCGTTCAGAAGGTTGCAAGTTTCAAGATCTGTATCCTTGGCTTACCACAGTGTGAGCAGCAAGAAACAATAAAACCTACATGTTCGTTATGTGATTTGCATTTGAGAATGTTTATTACGTTTGGGAATCTTGCCATTCACAGAGACTAATCCCAGATTTTTTCTTCAACTTACAAATAGATTTGTTATCACTCACTATTCGACAAGCAGAATTCTAGCACACACCGTTCAATTTGCTTTGTCTCAACTTACTCAAACCAAATGTATGTATAAACCAAAATATTGAGAGCGAGAACAGGGTGTTTGATACTGTTACACCAATCAATGAACGCAACCTCAAAATTTTGGCCAATGAAATTGCCAGAATAAGAGGCAAACCGGTCAAAAAACATGAAAGGACACCGCCTTGGCAGCCCAGCCCGTATAATAGCCATGTGTCGTGCAGTGGATCAGATCTCCGCTTCCATTGACAAATGATCAACTTTCGATTGAAATAAATATTGTGCAATCTTGCGTTACTCTTCCTTGTTTCATTTTCTAACGGCACTTTTTTACCTTAGTCGTTTGACCGGTTTGACTGACGTTAGATCCGCCACTGCCCATAGCACCACAACAACTAAGCAGTCGGAGCTGTTGCACCGGAAATTTCCGATTTTACAATCTATCGGATCAGTTAATGGTTAGAACCTATCGGATGCAACAGAAATGTGGCTTTTAAATGGGATGTTATGTGTAATTTTTTATCAATATAGAAAACTAGTATTCTTTGAAAAATTCCACAAAGCAGATGGCAGTGAATTGGCGTACAGCGAGCAGGCGGCGTACAGCGAGCAGGCGGCGTTCCGCCGGCTGCCGGCTTTTATTGGAAACCCCGCTGAAATCTTGTTTGTTTAGTATGAGCGATAGACTATGATTAGCGAAACGAGCCAATTTAAATCTAAACAATGGCGGAAAACTCTCATTTTTTCAAGGTTTCATATGAGTTTTGGATAATTTGTAGCGGAAATCAGTTACATAAAAGACTGAACAGGATACAAAATATGGAATAAAGATTTTTGATGGTAAAACTACATGTAAAATCAATTAACCGTGAACATTAAATTTCAAAATAGTTTGCAGGCCACTCAAAATTTACTAGTCTTGTCGAAGATATGTCAAAAGACGAGCTTTGTCGGCACAGCAGATTTTTTACGATGCTGCAAAACAAACGAAAACAAACCAAAGCAGTCAACATGACCTGGTACGTGACCCGTGTAATGCAAGCAATAAATTAAAATGAAGAATTTACGTATTCTTGTTTCTTTAAAACAAAATATTTTATTGTCCGACTAGCTGGTTTCCACTAAAACCATTTTATAACTCTCCCCTTGTTGTCTATGAGGAGATGGTATCTGCTCATACACAATTCGTCCTCGTTTTCTGCTTAGTAATTATTTATATGTTATCAAGTGCTTATCGGAATTGATTTGATACGATTTCTACGAATGTGGTCATGCCAGTTTTCAGGACAGGTAATGTCTGGGTTAAGTGTTGGCACAAAGGTTAAGGGATGAGCATCATGATACAGTGTGCACGCAATGTAACCTCGAACAACTTTGAAGATACAATCCATAATGCTAATTGTAGATTGACACGTCTCATCTATGGTTCAACATAAATTTCCATTGCGAATCGTTAATTACCTAACCGGGTCGCATCAGCCTTAACGTGGAATGGAACTGTCCAAAGATAGCCTTATCCATACGACATTAAGACTGACGTTTACCCCAAACCACAAACTGCGGCTTAAGACCAGCCGTTTGCCGTTGGCGTTTAGGACAATTTGAAAATCGAGGTAAACCAATCACGAAAAACTACCACTAGAGGTAGACCTTGTTCGGTTTCTGACCTCCAAAATAACACCATTCTTTCTATGTATTCTATTGTTAATAAAAAGGAGAAGATATTCTCGCTAACAAAGAAATAAATAGATTTTGTATAGTATAAATTGCAGCAGTTGTGTTGATGTCACCATATTGGACTTTCTTGGTGTACAACAATCATGCTACAAACGACGAAGAAAGCAAAACTATTGTCGTATTGATCTTATAACTCACAGCAAGTCAAAGAAAAAGACTTAAGTTTGTATACCAGCAGCATTCGTACGTGGAATCGTACAAATTTAAGGAAGAGAATTGTCGAGGTAAATGACTTACGGGGAAACCTACCTCTAGCCGTCGAAAACGTGTAAAATTCACCTCTACCGTCTAACATCACACCTCAAACCGCAGTTTGCGGTTAGCGGTAAAACAAAAAACGTCAATCTTAATGTCTGTATTAACACATACTACCACAGGTGCATACTACCACTTGAAATTACCAACCCGGCGACCACATGCAGATCTAATTTACCACGGTGGCGAAACCTTTGATATGTTAATCTATCACAATAAGAAAATGGGAGGCATCGAAAACAAAACAAAACTTATGCAGTAATAACATTAGGAACGGTCCTCGAAATCTATGTTACATGTACTATACACAGCACTTTGATGTTCAGTATAGCTAAGTCGTAGCTAGGAAAAAAGCCAGAGGGGCATCGACCCCCCCTAATAATTTTGATGCGCTTGTTTGCACAGTTCTCACACGCTTCAATATACATGTTTGAAGTTGCTCAGCCATGTTGGTAAATGCCCACTCTTCTAGCCTTACGTGCCCTTCGGTAATGCCAACCAAATGGGGCTCAAAAAAAAATTCGCCTAGCTACGGCCCTGATACTAAGTTTTATCATTATTCCTCTTGAAAAATCTTCAAACAAATTCTTTCTGTGTAGGAAGTACCAGTGCTTACTGGCTGACGTTGAAACTTAGATGTTGGTGGCTGGACTCAGCAGATTGTAGCACCTTCAATGTCGTGACCTACTATTAAGTAAAAGTTTCAGGATAACATTTGGGCAGTATTCGATGAATGACTGTCGCTAGTTAATCATACGTACCTACATGTCATCTACTACTCGGCCCTTCACTTAAAAAGTACGGCGAAGTCATAACAAACACTTGACTTTAAGATTTGTGCATGGTTACCGACAAGTAAAACGCATTCAACTAACGGCATAGCAGGAACTTAACACTGGTCGTAAATATGTATTAAAGACAAATGGCTAGATATGCTTTACCTTAGTTTGATTTAATTTCTTTTCCAGAGAGTTTAAATTTTTCTTTATTTGATCAACCTGCTGCGTAAGGAGGTGAATGTTTGCGTGATCTGCTATCTTTTTAGGACTTCTTATTTCTGAAAAACAATTGAGAAAAAATGCTTTGCATGGTTCTTATTTATTCAGATTTGTCTGTCTGTCCCTTTTTATTTCTCTTTCCTTATTTCTTCTCTTGCTTGCTTCGCTACTTTCAAGGAAGAGTTGCTTTGTACTTTGCTTTGGATTCCAAAGTACATTTCAGTTTCTGATTCGGCACTAATGTCGTTATGATTATGAATATGTCTTCTTTGAGGCACTTTGACCAAACATTGGTCTGGACGAGTGGACTTTAGACAGAATACTTGTCGCGGAAATCATTGACTATATCTGAAAGGTAGCATGCACTGTCATAGTTTCGTAAAAACACCTGAACTGGTTGGGTCGCATAAACCTTAAACTTAAGGAATCGTAATATATAACAAGATCCATCGTGAGAGCAAAATAAAAAATTTTTTATAGTTGGGATAAGGAGAAGGGTGAAAACTAAGTTTATATACTAGACTATGCACATGGATTAGCAATAATTTTAGAAGAAGTATTAGGTCTGGAATTATTGATAAATTTATAAATTTAGATGTGTTTACATGACTTGATTAACAATCTTTAGTTTTTAGTATCCCGTGCAAACGAAGAACCATTAATAATCTCCACGTAGTGTAATCGTGGGCGGAAGATATTAAGATACATTGACGTCGGTGAAAGTAAAGTATCTTTATTTATACTGGATAGCCTTATCAACTCACTAAGCTGTTTTCCCTTCACGTCCAGCGAGGTTCGTTTCTTGTGGGTCAAATGTTGCAGGAGGTAACCGGAGTACCAGATGAAAACCAGTTATTTTGTTAGAGTCAAACAGGAGTAGGCATTTCTCACGTTCGCCAAGGTAACTTTGATCAGAAAACTGAACGGAGCTGAAGTTAAATCCTAGTCACAGACGTGAGAGACGCGTAGAAGATTAGGACTAGAGGAGGATTTGGACTTTAATCTTCCTATTTGTGGTGCTCTGAGATTCGCACTCTGAATTCTGAGAGGGTGATTTGCTGTTGGCTAAGATGATGTGTCTTTTGTCTGAAATATCTGAGGAAATTTGGTTGCTAGGTGTGGAGATATGTCTTTGAAGATGTTCCTTGTAGTTTTGCACTCAGAGACATTTCTGAGCCCTTGACTGGAAACGTACCCATACCTTGTGATTGCCGGGGGGACCATTTAACCACTGAGGAACATTGGGACTCAGATGCAGGGCGTTGGTTACGTTTTAGACTTGTCGAAATGGGGGACCAGAAGCTTACGGATTGGATTCCTGCAATGGGCTTAGAAATTATTCCGAGTAAATTACCTCATAGCCTGTGTACAGCCTGAATTACGTCGCAAGAAACAACTTCAAAATGCATATCTACTCTAATCCTGCAGATTTCCTCATATTTCAGACAACACAGTCATTCGTGACATTGTCAAAGGGCATTGCACTGGACAAAACTTCCGTTCTCAGGAAGGCGCGCAAAGTAGCAACACTTGGGGGGACTGCCCCTGGAGGAGCCCAAACGGACTGGATTGAACTGGATTTAGACATGTTTTGAGTCATTCCCATGTGTGGTGGTCTGAGAAAGTATCAAAATTCAACTCAATCGAGAGTGAATGCATCAGGACTATCTTCGGGTTTGAGATGGAGAGATTTCCATGATGATATTGCACAATGAATGAATGAACAGCTGTTAACGTAGGGATGTTTAGGATTAAAAATACTGCCAGTTAATCTGACACAAGAGAAGCTGTATGTCAAAGTACAAACACAGTCTAAATATGTAATGAAAACACAAACAACTCAGCTAAATCCAGTACCAGTCCAGTCAAAAGTCGGTTCGCGTTTGTTGAAGTGAACTCCTGCCAGATGTTTTTGCCCACCGTAATGTTATCTCGTTTGGAATAACATTGTTAAACGTTTTAGTTTTAATTTTCGGGTCTTATATTGGATCTCAATAATGATAACCGCAGTGTTTACATAAAAAAATGCTGTAAACAATACGTAAACATTTGATTAACCAATGAGATGGACGTGTTGGTTATAAAAGTTCACGTAATGAGGCTCTTAGAAGCTACTACGTGTTTAGTAAAATCAATCAAGACTTAGTGGGAAAGACGCCTAATAAAATAAACAGCTGAAATAATCGGCTCACGAAACCCTATTCCATTTGGCTCAAAGCCTGGGGATGTTTTCCATTCGCACTGAAGCGATGAACATTATAAAGTCTGATTAAAATCAGTCTGTCTATCAATATATGGAAAACTTTGTGACGTTACTAGAGGATCCTAGGGAATGTACGCCCAATCTAATCTCTGAAGGATCTCTACCGATGAAAAAATTGGATAGTTTGTACATAAAACTATGATGAAAATTGTATATTAATAGTATAAACATCTTTTTGGAGACATCCTCATGGATACGCCTAGTTGTTGGAAAATTTAATGCCTTAGTCCACTCCCCCTTAAAAAATGTATAATTGCACAACAACCAAGTTTCGATTACATCTCTGACGCTTTTCTATTTCGTTCTAATCACTTTTCTGTTTTAATGTGGAAATTCGGGGAGTTCTTAACCTGCGCTGGCGTTTAAGAACTGATCCGAGTTGGATTTATCGTACCCCTAAACGTGCGGTGTCTAAGCGAAGAGAAAAGGAAGCTTTTTGTTTTAAGAGTCTAACATTTATATAATAGTTGTTTTCAACTTCTCTATTGCCACCAACCAGGGTTCAAGTAAAACGAGAAGAACAACAATAACTGTCAGAGCTCAAGGTAACACCGCCGTGGTTGAAGCCCAAGGGTTATCATAAATGTATCCCTAACTATCGAAGTCTATTCGATAATTAATTGTTCATTCAAAAATCTCTCACTATTTACTAGGCTAGTTCTCAAATAAGATCCATAATAAGTTCGTTAAAATCACGTGCATTTTTCACTCTTCTTGTAAATTTGTATCGTTATTTTTTGGTTGAAACTTCCGCTTTCGTGGTGTACATCTGCTTCGTGTTTGCTTTCGTTGTTAAAATTCCAACTCCAACCAAAGAACAATAACTTCAGTAATTCGATTTGGACGAGGTTTAAACTCAAAGCTGTGACTAAAGTGTCCCTAGTTCAACCAAAGTTGTCAGATTGCTAAATCGAACGATACACATGCCGAGGTTCAAAACTTTAACTTACCTTGTGAATATGCACCACAGCTACAGCGTGATGATTTCTGGATTTCCACTTTGTAAAAGACATAACCAGATGTGCTGACTGATATCACAGTAAGCAATATCAGAGAAAATACAGCAAAACAACTCAACTGACATTGCCTCTTCTTTTGAACTAAGGGATAATCAAGATTTCTAATCGCCTCGAATATTTTAGCGTTCGTGAGGCAGTCATCAGAACTAAATCCCTCATATAATTCGTTTACTTTTGCACGCTTTTTCGACCCATCTATTGTGCAAGCAGGTGGAGGAGATTCGTAAGTATGTTCATCTGTACTGCTTATTGCCACGATATTTTCGTAACCTATCTCCTGAAAACCTATACTTTGACCTCGCGCATTTGCAGGTAAAAATGAAACGAGGTCAACGTCTACATGCTTCGGATTTACAAACCCTCTCGGATCAACCATTTCGTATTGCCTCTCTGCATCACTCATGCTTGGAAAAAAGTTACGGTGTTCTTGAACGTTATTGGACCGCCTCGTCCTGATCGTTTGCCAACTGTTAATTATCCTACCTCGGACGTGATCTTCGTTCTACTAACAGCAATGTCAGTGGCATTCGGTTTACATATACTGACCCCGTGGCAGGTAACCGCGTTGTGCAAGTGATGATGGGCCCATTGTTGTCATCAGGAAGTGAATGAATTAAACTTCCCATCGCAATACCGCGATGGCGAACGCTAAGAGGTATTCTGTCAACTTTTCCTTAAACAAGCTTTGAAAGCAGTTTTGTTCCAAAAAGACGTCACAATGAACAGGTATTGAACCGCTTCCGATGACAGATACGTAACTGTGTGTGACGAATTTTTGTATTGTCCGATAAACCTGCGAGTTCAATATGCTTTACTGAATATAATCAGTCCTTAGAAAGTTACGACGGCGGGTTCCTACAGAAACTCAGACGATTTTCAAGCATGTTCTTTTTCATAATTATATTGATTTACCATACAGAATTAAATGACAGTAGCTTTTGTGAAACTGACAGCACTGGCTTAGAGAATAATTCTGGTGTTTGTATTTATTGAACATACTGACAGGAACCGGTAATTATATTTTCCGTAAATTGGTTTGAAGCATTCTGAACCATAGTTTTTGAGTTTTGTTTCGTTTTCTGGACTTTGAATTCACCCAGGGATCAGTGGATTACGAGTGAACAGAGTTCCGAAAGCTCAGGTTCAATGTTCAAATAAACTAACTGTTGACCTTCGGCTTTTTGTAGTGCAATGTTTTAGGAAGAAATCGTTGACAGTCACAAGTTGAAAGTTCCGGGGCATAATACACTTCCTTCGCTTTCTCAATGGTTGTTGTATTACGGTGTGAAACAATAGCTATATTGATTTGGTTAGAGCTAATTTAACAACAATAATACAAGCTATTTAGAATATACTTCACTTGGAATAATTTTAACACTCTAAGATGAAGGTTTTCTCGTGTATCCTTCACAAAACTCCATTCAGGATAATGCAATACTTCGAGCTGGACTCAGAAGTATGTAATTTAACAATCCGGGGAAGTTGAGATACCAATAAATACCACAGTGTCATACCATAGTCCCATTCGACTCTCCGGTGCATGTCATTGAACTATTTTATCGAATGAAAGAGCCCTTTGATCCGATAAAAAAGAAAACATACGGGAACCAAAAAGTTAATATTTCTTGTTTAAAAAACCATGAAGCAACTTGCATCAAGAAGCCAATGTTCCTGCCTCAGTATTGACAGCCCTAGCTCAACAAAATGATTTTTTTTGGCATTCAACAACTTGATTTACCTGAACGCACAAAAAATTTGATGACGATGGACGTAAATACCAAAAGCAAAATAGCGGAACTTTTTCGTAAGTTCTTAACCTAGGTTCCTTTATTTTTATTTTAGTTTTCTTAATCGGATTTGGATTTTAAGTCTGAAATGCGTTAAAAATTCTGCGCGCCTATTTTAAATATAGCTCGGGTGACGTGGTGGATAAGTCACTGGAGTCTACTGTCTTCATGTGATTCGTTTGCATAAGGCCTAGCAAAGTCGGGAGGGGTTTACTTTACCAGCTTTACTAAGTAAAGTAGGCAAGGTAAGGCGGCACGGCTATTTTTTTGTTTATGTACGCTTTATAAACATGTCTAGTAGTGTAACCAAGTCTTACAACTGGGTCATATTTCACTGGGAAAAAAACGTACGTTTTCACAAAGGTTTTAGTTGCATTGTCAACATTCGCTTCTCATGCGTAAAACAGTGTAAGATTGACGGAGTCGATTTTGAGACTTACTAAAAAGGATGACGAATTTACT
This sequence comes from Nanipora kamurai, assembly GCA_036872915.1. Taxonomy (NCBI): domain Eukaryota; kingdom Metazoa; phylum Cnidaria; class Anthozoa; order Scleralcyonacea; family Helioporidae; genus Nanipora; species Nanipora kamurai. Next base: position 2,675 of record JBAHVQ010007463.1, on the reverse strand, counting down.
AGAAGGGTTACCTTTCCAGCAAGGTCACCTTGCTCCATATAAAACAGCGTTATCTTTTGACTGTTCTCCAAAGGGGGCCCTCTTAGAAGGACTGGTTTATCATACATGTCATCCGGCCCTCAATGAATGCGATGCCGCAGCAGTGTACAATGCACAATGCACACTGACGTTCCGGAAATCACAATCTACGTAGCTTGATGGCCGAATTTTTGTGGTTGGAGAACTACCGCGCGGTTACGAGATAAAGACGCGCTCCGACCCCACAGAGAGAGGTTAGGCAACACACCTCAATAAAACTTTTTGAAAATTGAAGAGTACTTGCAAATTGAAACGACTACCTTTACCAAACTGGGATAGCTGCTTTTCGATTGCAGAATAACCAAACTTGATGTACGGAAAAGTCGTTAGCTTTACATGGTGTTGATTGAAACTTTGGAGGTCTCGACGCGATCATGCATCTTGATCAAAAATTTGCTCAAAACATTTTAAAGACTCGTTTCCACTGGCGATTTTTGTTGCCACTTTTCCCATCCTGACCCGTGGGATCAAATGGACTTACGAGCGACAGTACTGAACCATGTAGCTTTCCACAAATAGTTCAATATTTTTGTGAGTGAATCCATTCGATTGCACTGATCAGGATGAGAAAAATCGCCGCAAAAATCGCCGGTGTAAAGGGGCCTTGACTAACCCTGATATCTATCTCCACATACTTCAGGACTTGCTCAAATAAAAATTCTCGAAAGAGAACTTCCATCGCAACGGACAAATGCTCGATTTACAAATTATAACCAGACCTCTGTCTGTCAGTGCACTGACGCTCCGAGTTAAACGCCGTGAAATTATTTGATAAAATTTAATATTTTTTTTTTACTGGTAATTTTTTAATTGTACATTAAAGCAATTTGGTTTACAGGTAAAAATTAACAAGGAAAATAATTTTTGTTTTTGGATGGATGAGGTGGGGGGCAAAGACACAAAGCACGTTGCTCTGTTTTTGACGCAATGACTGTGAGGCAGATGTAAATAAAAGTATTAAAGAATTAACGGGCCTTCGCTTACAACATCAGTTTTTCTACACCTAAGTTCCGGCAGTTTCCCAACCTTTTTGGTTATCTACACGAATTTAGGGAAGTATGTTTTCATAAGCAATGCTTAATAATTAGTTTTGCTATTTCCCCTTAATTGACAACATTAACTGATGTACACATTTCAACGTCTAGCGAGGTCAAGGTTTTGTTTAAACGCCGAAATCCTCTTAGTCACTTTTGGCATAACCAGGACCATACTCTAACTTAGTTAAAATAACTGTAAGTGCATGCAGTTCCGCTTGTTTCAGTTCAAAGTTTTTAAGCAATCAATTACATCAATTCCATTGGTCTTCACTATCTAAATTGAACTACTTATGTCTGCAGCTTTAATCGTTAATTTCTCTAATATACCTCTTCTCATCAACTTTTCCTAAGAGAGGAAACCGAATAACCTTGAGAAAACCAGCTAGTTTAGACAGAGAGCGGACAGAATCCTCTCACATGCGACTGAAAAGCCGATTCCAGCAACATTAATAATAGGATTCGAACTGTTGACCTCAATGGCTGGATGCTAGCAAATTTGCTACTTATTAATTTTACTCTGGCTAACGCCAGACAATTTTACTTGTCAAGGGGAGACCTCCTGAAAACCTGTCACTTATAGAGTTCACATTCAAGGAGATTTAGTTGGAGTAAAATCTCGAAGGTAGAAAATTAAGAGACCAACAACAACCATGGTGTGTGGTGCAACCATTACTTCATTAGTTAAACAATAAACTCAGCGCAGCCTGCGTTAGACTAAAATTGACCAGAGTTGAGCTTATAGCTACAATCAGGATCATTCTAATCCAAATTTATTCTTTGTCTGAGCGCACAAGCCCAGTTAGCTTGATTCGAGGTACCAGAGATCCAGTACATTCGCCCCAGCTGGGGGAGAGGGTTTCAGACCGAGTCGAGAACGAACTTAATTCGCACTAGTGGTCTATTTTGTCCAAATTTTGACTTTTATTTGGATTATTGGAGTTCTGTTTTTCCCCTGTAAGTCAGTACCCATGACAAAAAAGGGATAAAACCTGGTCTGGTAAAGAAACCTAGGTAATCTGTTGCATAAACTGCGCTAATTTCTGTTTTAATGAGGTGTCGATTCATCGACATGAGTTTACATTTCTGTAAAGTTAGCATTTATTACTGAATTCTGCCTTGTATATATTTTACTGAAATACGCACGTCATTCGGCACAAATATGTAATAAGCAGCTTTAACCTACTCTACACCATGGATTCCCTCTATTAATGCGTCTGCCCAAGAATAAAAACAGAAGACTTGTTAGTTCAGTCACTGCAGAAAGTTTTTGTTAGCGCTCGCTAGTGGTCTGCTGGACCTGTCAGATCCTTGGGGGGTCGACCGGTTCAAATCTTAGTCAGAATACCTGTGCAAATCAAATCATCGAAATAAGCACGCAGGGGTCGCGTGAGCGTTTTGGCCTTGCACCAAAAATTACAGAGGAGAATGGACCTAGAAAATATTATTTACAGCTCACGTAAAACCTGCACAAGAGCAAAGCTTGAATTTCAGAATCATCCTCAGGGTAGTATGAAACGATAAATTCACATTTAACCTACACTGCTGAAGTCAACTGAAAAA